>VZTM01040664.1:1862-23190 GCA_013400555.1 Jacana jacana | reverse complement strand
AGTCAGTGCCCTTAGGTTGCTGGGCCCTAAGAACAAAACTTACCCCATTTGGCAATGGCTGTGAAACTTGTGAAGGCTTGAGGCATAAGTGATGATACTTGCTTTGAGGTGGGCATAGGAAGGAAGAGGAATGAGAAATTAATGGCTCCACTGAAAAGTCTGCTACACAACTCTACTAAAATCCTATTGCAAGAAGAAAGGCTTCAGGGCAGCTTTTCTCACCTCTGTTGTGTGTCCTGGCTGCACAGAGTTATTTTGGTTCATAAAGTTCCTAATATGGCCGTGTAGCGTTGTGTAGGAATAGGATGGCACAGAGGTGGATAGGCTGAAGATGTGGGCTTCGTTCCTTTTGGTTTGGTTTTGTTGTGATTTTTTTTTTTACAGTTATGTGTCTACTTTGTGTAGCCTTACCAAGCCTTGTACTGATATGTCAAGTCTTGTAGATACCCAGCAATGATCTGCTTTTAAAAATTCAGCATTAAGAAGATGTTTTCTGTGAGGTTTTTTCACTGTTGAAGGTGGGGTTTTCTTTTTGTCCACAAAACAAAAGGCAGTCTCCTAAAATGTAATAGATAATTTGCTTCCAGTTGAACTGGTTTTCTTTCCTCCAATACACATGTACATGGAACAGGGAATGTAGAATGCTAGGTATGAGCTCATTTAGTGTGTAGAAATTGCTGCCTCTTTTTAATTAACTATTGATTTGGGGAATTTGTGTACTGAGTTTAGTCAAGTGTGATGAGAGTAGATAACTTTACTTTGTTTGACTTTAAGGTATATAAATCTGATGCAGGACATCTCTATTTTAGGAGCGGAACTTCCTGCTAGAAGCAATCAATACCTTCCCTGGAGCTAAGAATTCAAACTGCAACTCTGTTTTACAGGAGTCTCTCAGTTACAAAGTTTTATGAAGCAACAGATTTTGATCTTAAAAAAAAAATCAGTTGAGCATTACCATCACTGTACGTAACTGGGTGTGTTCTGGAAATAACGTGGACAGGACTGTTCTTTGAGAAGTGAAAGATGATACTGCCAGTGTTACCTGAAGCCTGTAGTTTAGCTGTTGAGTGGGGAGAAAAGTACAACTGCCTTCAAAGGTGAAAGCTTCTTTGCCTACAGTGAGGGAAATATTCTGCCAAAGAAGTAGTTTTCTATGGAAAGACTGAGAGAAAAGTCTTCTTTTGCTTTCCTGTGAAAATCTCACCAATTATTTCAAATTAATAAATCAAAGATAATTAACAGAGTCTGGTACTAGGCTTCACAGGTATTTTAAAAATGACACCACAAAAATCTTTTAAGGTCTCATTGCTTTTCTCCACAGTCTCACTGTGAGTACTTTGTATTAATATAATATATTACAGTATTAATAGTACAGTATTATAGTACTAATAAAATGCTTCTTTGCTCTGGTGATACCAGTTATTCTATGGCCTAATAGATTACACTGTTAAAGTTTCTGATAGTCTAAATTTCAGTCCTATTAGTTTGGTCCCTGAAGAATAATCTCCTTCCTTGGTGTGTTCATCCTCCATGTATTTCAAGAAGGTGATTGTTCCCCTCAGTGATTATTTAGTCAAGGTATTACATATTAAGCCTTTAATTGTTTCTTCTGAAGAAATCCCTTTAGCCCAATTTGTGGCTTAAGTATTTGTGGTTATTGAGCAAAGTCCATCTTCAGTACAAATGGATGCTGTTACTGCTAGGTAAACAAGCTTTAAATCAACAGGCTAGCTTTCAAGAGCTTATGCTAAGCATTTTTTAGCCTTAAAGTTGAATAGGTTCAGCAACTACCTGATGGGCTTTCACAACTTTTTGCTCATTTTCCCATGGTAAAAATCTCAGGTGTTTGTGGTGTGCTTTGTGAGTGGTGCCACTGACTGCTTTTTTGTTATTCTTACACTGTGAAATTACGTGCCTCTGGAAAATGACTGCAAGCCACCATTTAATGCCACTATCTAAAAGAGAAGTATGCTAATTCTTTTCACAGTCACAGTCATCTTTTCAGAGTCTTTTGGTTAGTCATTTTCCAATATAGTTCTCTTCCTTTTTTCCACCAAAAAAAAGGACTATAAAATGTAGTTGACAGGCTGGCCCTCACCAACTGCTCAATGTAATAATCGAGTCCATGATATACAACTGACGTTAGGATTAACTTTTTTGTTTCAGATTTTGAAGCATAAAATGCACTGGCTAGTACAGCTATCAGGACTATGTAGCCTGACTTGGGCTGCTGCACTGGTAAAGTGCCTTTAGATTAACAGCATCGGATGTGTCTGATATCAAACCGTGACTGTTAAAGTCTCTGCTAGTTTAATTCTGCAGAGCAGGTGTAAGGGAGAAACAGGCAAGTTTTTAAGCGGTGCGTAGGGAGGTGAGGAATGTCACAGTTGTTCAGGGTCTGTTGGTAGCTCACCCTCTAAATAGAGAGCCATAATGTAACATGCTGCTGTCACAAATGGCTGTAGAACGTGTGTGGGGCAACTTTTTACAAGAATGAGAATTAGGCAAATACCTCTTGAGAGCTGTGAGGTCGTTTCTTCTTATTATTCAATCTGTCAGAAATAGATGAGTTTCCAGAAGTGGTCTATGCAGAGCATACAGCTCATGCAGCTGTGATTCTGCATTTACAAAAACAAAACAGGAATGAAGGACCTCAACTCCCATTTAAAAAATGCTTTTCCCTACATTAATACAATTGGGGTTTTTTATAATGCTTAAAACCAAATAGAAATACATTGCTGTGGCTGAAAAGAAGCAGCAGCTTGAAAAAATGGTTGAGAGTTAGTGTGAACTACACTGCCAACTGTTTGTGCTGTTGAAACGGTTTAAACCCCTTACTGGTCGGGGTGCCTCATGGCTAGGTACAGATTTGCAACAAGAGAAAGATCACGCAGTTGTATTACAAAACTTTGGGCTTTAGAAATCTCTTTTCATGATGAGGTGATATGATATCCCTCCACCCAGACAGAGCTGCTGAAGGGAGAGCGTGCAGTGCAGACCTCAGACTGCAGGAGTGCCTAGATGTGTCTCCTGGGGCAGGGATAGGCAGCAGACCTGCCTGCAAAAGGTGTGCCCAGGTGGAAGAACTCCTGCAGCGGGTGCCTGGGCATAACACACCTATCAAAACATTTGCTAGGGAGATAAAAATTAGTATTTATTTAATATAACCTCACACAGCACTTTGTTGCCTATGTAGAAAATAGTTTTGTGAGACTTAGATTCTGTTCTTTGCTTTGGTATTTGTTTGGAGTGACTGACAGATCAGCCCTTAGCTTATGTCTCAGTTTCTCTATGTACAAATGTCTACAATAATTGCAGATGGGTTTCAGGAGTTCACGTGCTTTTATTGGTACACAAAAAAAGGCATTGAAAAAATTAGAAGCAGAGAAACTATGTTAGAGCATAAGAAAATAATAGATAAAATACAAGCAGAAATTCAGAAAAATTACCCAGAGTGAATGGATTGTAGTATAATTGTGTGAATTGTATATAACTGTGATATTAAGAGATCATAGAATGATAAAATGGTTAGAGTTGGAAGAGACCTTCAAGATCATTGAGTTCCAGCCCCTCTGCTGTAAGCAGGGACACCTCCCACCAGACCAGGTTGCTCAAAGCCCCATCCAGCCTGGCCTTGAACCCCTCCAGGGATGGGGCAGCCACAGCTTCTCTGGGCGACCTGTTCCTGTGTCTGACCACCCTCACAGCAAAGAATTACTTCCTAGTATTTAATCGAAATCTCCCTTCTTTCAATTTAAAATCATTATTCTTCATCCCATCACTCCACCCTCAACCACCTGATAGAGTCCCTTCCCCATCTCTCCTTTAGACTCTCTTCAGGTACTGGAAAGATGGATTTCTGTGAACTGAATCACCAGCATACAATATTGAAATCTTTTCATCTGGTCTTGGCAGATTTGCTGGGCCATATCCTCAACAGCGATGAAGGCAGAATGAGATTATAGTGGCTATATCCAAGTAGAGACTTTCAGAACACAGGATCTTTGGGGAAGATCATGCAAGGAGATGTTATATAGTGAGTGCAAGTAGGGCAAGATATCTTTAAGAATGTAAACATTATAGTTGTATTAAATACTTTAATGAAAAAAACCCCACTATTTCATTCTAAAAGCTGGAATGTAGATCATTCGTTCTTCATTAAAAGATTTTGAGTAATAGCTTTCAGCTTGATACCTAAACTTAATGGTGGTGCAGAAATGATCAATCAAAACATAATAGCTAATGCTGTGCATGTGTTATTATAGCTGCTGCAGAAGGCAGCATTATTATTAAATTTAATGGCTTCTCTCCAGGACTTCAAATTCTATGGCATTTAATTACTTCCTTTTGTGGTTTGCAGCTCAAAGGTTGCTGTTTAAGCACTGTTAATAAATAAAGGGGAGACCTTTAAAACTGCAAGATGCAGAGGCTATATCTCAATTTTAAACAGATCATTCAGGTCTGATTAAAAGGCAATAAATAAAACTGCTCTTATTGTAGAGCATGCTAGTATCCTCCTGTATTGTGAAACCTGGACACCAGTGTCAGTGCTCAGAGCCCAGCTTTGGGTCCCTGGGGCCAGGCAGGATTTTGGGAGAGGTTTTCAGAGGGTTGAAGAGCATCCATCACTTCTCTGGTAGGTGTGCTCATCTACTCTGTTTCTTGTGAATACACAAGTGTCATGGCTTTGGACCCCATCACCCAGGTTGATTTTTCAAGTGGCTGTTACTCCTGAGGGCTGCTGACAAGTGTCTGCGGGTGGGTTGAGCTGACTCGAGGGGCTGCTGGCACCACCTGGTTCTCCAGACCTACTACTTCCCCACACACCTCTGAGAGTGCTGGGATGCAGGAACCCCCTCATGCCCCCAGTTACCTCGTACAGGCTCCACACTGCAATGGCACAGGGCAGCTACTGCTTGGAGCATCAGCTTCCCACTATTTGGAGAACCAGTGTAAGTGATAAAAATGACATGTCTAATAAGTTTCTGTCTGTCATAAAAGGGAGTTAGCAGTTCCCTGTTTTCATATAACCAGTTTCTTTGAATTGTAGTGTACTCTTGCTCTTCTAATCTAGGGGACAGCTTTCTCACAGTTAAGTTTATAGGTGCCCCTAGGGTAAAATCAGGATAACCCCAGTGTCTTAATCTGAACTACGTAATGACTGGCATAATCTCACGCTTTATTGCTTATAATTTCTTGGTCTCTTATCTCATGTGACAGATTTATTTCCATAAAGAGCAGCATAAGAGATTATAATCCTGTTGCTTAGAAAAATCCATTCTGGAAGTTTAGGGCATTAACTAGAGGAAGGCTGGTGATTACACAGCATCAATACTCAAATGAGAGAGAGGAAAGGAGCAGAGGATGTGAAATGCCTTTGCATTCCCAGTTTGGTTTCTTCCCCGACCTTCCCGCTTTCCACTTCATTATGTCTTTAAAAATATTCATTTCACCATAGCTACATTGTGAGCATAACATATCAATGAAATAAGTGATACTAAGAATGAACAGCGGGCGTGTAAGGGTGTTAGGAGTCTTTCACCTGAAATACCAGACTCATTTTGAGGCTGATATGAGCAGATACTCATGAATCTTTTCTGCTGCCCTTGGGCAGGTTTAAAACTACTAACCCACAGCCTGCTTTACATAGTAGCAGATAGTCAGATGTTAGTTGTGGCTCCAAAACCTGTATTTTATCCCTTGGCTTAGAGACTACCTGTAGTACTTTCTTGAAATTTCTGTGGTCTCTAATATAAATAGCTTATATAGCACTTAGGCACCTGAGATAATGCATGTATAAACAAAACCGGATAGCAGCCTTGCCTTTGCCATTTGATAACAGGAACAGGAGTAGGCAAATAACCTAGCTGTGTTTGTTAGACACTGAATAGGTTTTGTGTCTGTAATTGTGTCATAAAAGGCTTTGATGTATCCGGACATATATTTCAATCCCATGTGAAGCTGAACAGTCATCAAAAATCAGAGACAGCTTCGTTCTTCTTACTGACTGAAGGAAAAGATATCTCCTCCTTTCAGGGCTGATGCTTGGAGGAAAGTGAATTTGCTGAAAATGGGTTGGTATCTTATGCTTTATTTCCACTGGAGTATCTGTGATAATAGCTTGCTTGCATTTAAAGCAGTAAGGTTCATCTCCTGCTTTGAATTTTGGTCATTTCTGTGGCTTAGGTAGTAACAGACACCCAGAGTTATACTTTATTTTCTTCTTTGGCTATGATGAGAAGATTGTTATTTTCTTCCATGGACAAATGCTGTAGCTCAGTCATTTCTACTTCTAATGCTTCCAAGTTGACCTAAACTAGTGGTTTTTCTTGCAGACTCTAACAACTTGATTAAATTAGTTATCTTGATGTTGTTTAACATCTGTGGGTTTGACCTGAATTCTTTACTCCTGCAGTATAGACAAAGAATGGTGCTTATGAGTGATAGAATCCCTTTATCGTGTATGTGGATTATGGTGGTATCTGTTGGTCCTAGTTATGGTCAAGATTCTGTTACATTAAGCTTTTTAAAGGATGAAGCATGACACCACTTCTTCAGAAAGATGAAAGGCAGACAAAGGAAAGGGATGTGATATACCAGCAAAACCAAAAGCTACAAAGTGTAATAGTGAAACAAAACTTTTTCATGGAGGATTTGAATCACTCTATGCAGAAGAGGTAAGGAGGAAGGCCTTGAAAACAGCAGGGGTTGTAAAATGAAGATGCTACCTGTACTGGAAGAGTATTCAGATGACAGTCACCAGGGCTGAATCTTACAGTAGTTCCTTTATCTCTTCCAGCCATCTAATTTGTGCTTTTGTATCTTCTGCTCCTTTAGTAAGGAGCTTCCAGTATTGTGATGATAATGTTAGCTTTTGAACTGGCTATCTCTGAAATCACTAATAACATTTCTCTTGACTTCACTAATCAAGATCTTATTGTAAAATGGAATAATGCTGAAAGAGGAACAAAAAAAACCCCAATGAGTTTAGTGAGTCCCAATTGCTGTATTTTTCAAGCTTCTTGTTTTGATTTGTCAGTTACTTCCTTGCAGTCCTGTGTTTTATCATTGTTCACAGATGTGCCAGTGAATTTGGGAGATATATAAGAGTTGCAAAGTGAATTTTTGTTCAAAGACCCAAGGAGAAAGAGAGCAAAGGGCAGCTTTCTAAGTCTCAGCTCCTTCAGACACATGCCTTGATAATACAAATAAGTTTATTTCAATGCATGACAGCTGTTGCTGCCAAACTCTGAAGTCTTTTCCTAGTGTGAAATCTAACGATGAATAAAATTAAGGTATTGAAACTGCCAGTACAGTATTAGGGCTCAACCACAGATGGTGGAACAGAAAACACCTTTCTGGTATGCACAGACTGGAAATCTTTGAGGGAAAAAAAGAGTTTGTGGAAAATAGTTGCTGGTACTGTTGCCCCAAAAGTGGGGTCCTGTAGTTAATGTGGAGGATGCCAATGTACACACGGAGCAGAGGGATTTTATTGCGTATTTTGGCAGATATGGATGCTAGGTGGTATTCCACAAAACTAGTACACAGGCTCACAAATTCTTCAGTATGCTTATACAATTCAAAATGCCTTTAGTTATGATTATTGTTTAGTACCTTATCTTAACAATTCCTATTGGTTAGTATTCCTCACATGCACTTAAAATTAGTGCCCTTTAATTGATGGGCACATGCTCCAATACAGAGGATGGGGGTGGGTCTCTTCATTGACTTCCCAGCTGCCCTCTGCTGCATTTACCTTTCCCATAGTTACAACTGGCTTTTGCTGACTTTCTGCTGCTTCTGCAATTATCCGGCTTTTGGCAACGCCTTGGGTAGGATGTTCTCTTTTTATTGGTCTTTAGTTCTTCATCAGCTTTTCAGTTCCTCTTCAAGGATAGAGTCCTTAGTAAGCAATGCATTGCTAAAGTAGCCAAGCTTACTTACTACAAAATAGAATATCCCTTTTTCTGCTGTACATCGTTCCCCCCATGCTGTACTATGTAGGAAAACCTAAACTTTAAACCTGGAAAAGGCAGGAGATTTCTGTCCTTAAAGAGATGGTCTAAATATTTTTCCTATGTGGTTTTTTGTTTGTTTCTTTGTTTGTTTGTTTTGTTGCTTTTATTTTACCATTTGGTAAAACAAATCAGACTGAACTAGATACTTAAGATTTCCAAATAAGTTTCATGAAGTTGGTCTGTGCTGGTCCGTGTATCTGCATGTTCCTACTTTACTGCATATTCAAAACTCTACAAGGATGCTCAAGTGGAACAAAAGAGCAAATAAAACCATCTTTCAGTATTTTCTTTCCTCTTTCCTGATGGAGCTGTGAGATGATTCATTGGAAACTAATTTGAAACAGGTGAGGCAAGCTGTTGTGGTGGAGAAAGCATGTGTTACTGGAAATGGCACCTGTGTTAAAACACAGTGAGGGGGGAGAAAGCCAAACGTAGTTGTCCTCTTGCCTGAGGCTTAGTTCTGTGGTAAGACAAGGAGATACGTAATGTTAACTACAGCATCTACTAGGAGCTTGAGTGGAAGACATTTATTTATTTTATGACCAAGGATGCTGGAGGAATAACCTAATCACTTCCTTTACTGTTTATATTTTAAAACTCCCAAGTCTGTAAAGATGTAAATACTTCCTTGTCCTCCTTTCTCCCATCCTTATATAGCAATCTGTTTGCCTCCAGGAATCATCAGAGCCCTGAGAGAGCACTAATGGACCTTAATTGCACAGAGCAGCCTCAGTTGGCCTCCTTCCACCTGCTGGGTGGTGTACAGAGGATTCTGAGACAGCTTCATTCATCTGTCAAGAAGATGTAGAGATTCCATAAATTTTCCAACACAAAAGCGTGCTAGTTCCCTATGATGTTTATAGAGAACGTTTAACATACTGTTTCATTTTTAAGAAAGATTATTTGAAGGTAACAAGTTTTCTGACTGACATCTCCTATTACTCCTCGTTCTTTGGCTGAGGATACCTTTTGTGTGGTTTCTATATTCCAAAAGATACTCTGGATGACCTAAGTGTGTGTATCTTTGGGGCTGCTGTTACCAAGGGCTTGCATTGCAGAGAATGTACAGTTTGTCAGCTGTTGCTGAGGTCAGCATCAAACCTGCTGTGGGGATGTTGTTCCAAGCAGCTTTGTGGCATGACAGTCTGTGCCTGAAAGCAAAAACAGCAGCTATGAGAACGAAGAACCACCCAGTGTAAGACAAGATGAGGTACAAGACCATCTACGGAACCCAAAGGTGCATAAGTCCATGGGACCTGATGAAATCCATCCAATGGTCCTGAGGGAGCTGGTGAATGAAGTTGCTAAGCCACTTTCCATTATATTTGAAAACTTGTGGCAGTGTGGTGAAGGTTCTGCTGACTGGAAAAGGGGAAATATAACACCCGTTTTCAAAATGGGAAAAAGGACTACCCAGGGAACTACAGGCTGGTCAGTCTCACTTCTGTGTCCAGCAAAATCATGGAGCATATCCACCGGGAATCTCTGCTAAGGCACATGGTAAAATAAAGAGGTGATTGGTGACAGCCAGCATGGCTTCACTGAGGACAATTCATGCCTGAAAAAAATGGTGGTCTTTTATGATATTGCCAAGCATTGGTAGACAAGGGCAGAGCAACAGACATCATCTACTTGGACTTATGCAAAGCATTTGACATTGTCCCACATGACATCCTGGTCTCAAAATTGGAAAGTCATGGATTTTGGGGATAGACCACTCGTAGATAAGGAACTGGCTAGATGGCTGCGCTCAAAGGGTTGCATTCAATGGCTCAGTGTCCAAGTGTTCAGTGGTGTTCCTCAGAGTATTGGGACCAGTGCTGTTTGATATCTTTGTTGGAAATGCGGACGGGGGGACAGAGTGCACCCTCAGCAAGTTTGCCAACGACGCCAAGCTGTGTGGTTGACACGCTGGAGGGAAGGGATGCCATCCAGGGAGAGCTGGACAGGCCTGAGAGGTGGGCTTGTGCAAACCTCGTGAAGTTCAACCAAGCCAAGTGCAAGGCCCTGCACCTGGGACATGGTAAACCCAGGCACAAATACAGGTTGGGCAGAGAATGGCTGGGGAGCAGCCCTGAGGAGAAGAACTTGGAAGTGTTCATGAGTGAGAAGCTCAACATGAGCCAGCAATGCAGCCTAGAAAGCTAACTGCATCCTGGGCTGCATCAAAAAAGTGTGGCTGGCAGGTTGAGGGAGGTGATTTGTGATTCTGCCCCTCTGCTCTGCTCTTGTGAGATCCCACCTGGTGTACTGTGTCCAGCTTTGGAGTCCTCAACACAGAAAGGACATGGACCTATTGGAATGGGTCCAGCAGGGGGCCAAGAAGGTGATCAGAGGGCTGGAGCACCTCTCCTATGAAGACAGGCTGAGTGAGAGACTTGGAGTTGTTCAGACTGGAGAAGAGAAGGTTCTGGGGAGATCTCATAGGAGCCTTCCAGCATCTGCAGGGGCTACAGGGGAGTTGGAGAGGGACTCTTTGTTAGGAAGTATAGCGATAGAACAAGGGGTAATAGTTTTAAATTGAAAGATGGGAGATTTTGATTAGATACTAGGAAGTAATTCTTTGCTGTGAGGGTGGTCAGACATGGGGACAGGTTGCCCAGAGAAACTGTGGCTGCCCCATGCCTGTAGGGGTTCAAGGCCAGGCTGGGGCTTTGAGCAACCTGGTCTGGTGGGAGGTGTCCCTGCCCATGGCAGAGGGGTTGGAACTCCATGATCTTGAAGGTCCCTTCCAGCTCCAACCAGAACTTTCTATTACATTTAGAAAAACTGGTCTGCTTTCCCTGAATTGGGTTTGGGTGGCTTTTGTGGTAACTTAATTTTCCTAGAAGCAGCAGCTTGCTGCAGAAAAGCATGAACAGCTTCAAGCTTTTCGTTGCAATTCAAAATGCAAGCTGTAGAGGTTTTAAAGTTTGTGAGCCAACCTGAGATCTGCTGAAAACGCTTTCTCTAACAGAAGCTCCTATTCAAAATACTAAATAAAAAAAAAGTTAAACTAAAAATTAACCCTTTTAAGAGGACTTAATGTATAGCAAAATGCAAGTAAATGCACTTCTGAGTCTTTGAGTATATCAAGGGGGTTGTAAATTGCTTCAACTTTTTGTTGCTTTCATATATAATGAGATAATATACAGTACATGTTTTGAAATATACATGCATTGTGTGTTTTAATCCCGTGAACTACTCTTGAGCAACAGGGAAAATCTTATTTTACACTTACCAGCTTAAGCAGTTGGGATGTCATCAGCATCCTAAGTTCTTTGTCTTGTGTTTAATTTGCTGTCTTGACAATGGCCAGCAGTTGACCTTAAACAGGAGCACCCTTCAGAAAAGCCTATCACTGGCCTGTGCTCCCTTCAAGGACTAAAACAGGGTGAAAATGTTTCAAATACTTTTGGCTGATCTGTGGAAAAATGATGAAACTCACTCTCAGCAAGTATGGTGTCATAGCTGCAATAGGATGGTTGCTTTAAAACTGATATTTAATTCTGATATATTCAGAACTCTGAATTCAGAACATATTTAAAACTGATATTAATTCTGATATATTCAAGTCCAAAACTCCTATCAAAATAGGAAGTCTTTATCAAACTATGAATGGTGTGTTTTGTGCCCTTGTCCAGTCTTAATTACACAACAGGAGTACAGGACTAGCCACCACACATGGCTGGTGAGAATGCTGAGACACTTCTCAGGTTCTTCCTGTGTATATGTTCTTTGTTTGCAAATAAGTAGTCCAAGTACTTCAAACTACTTCTTTCTTGAGGGAGATATTACAGTTTAAGAGCACGTAAATAGAAAATTAACTTTGTGCTTCGGTATGTTTGATGTGACCGTGTAAGCAATATTCCATCACTGCCAGGGTCCTTTCAGTAAGCTGACATCAAAGGACTTAGGCTAGTGCAAATGACTAAGAAAAGCTTTCCTCTGGAGGACTTAAAACAGCATGAGAGAAAACATAAGCTGTTTACTATCTACTTAGGAGTTCTCTGTTTGTGTATGGGCTCAAATTAGTCGGCGGCAATGCTTTCAGGCTTTATGTCTGTAGCCCCATCCTGTGGATTGTCCAGGCCTTTGCTGAGGGGAAGAAGCAATGCTATTGATGCAAAAAGCACCAACACTTGTATGCTGCTATGCAGTCCTGCCTGTCAGTGTATCACTTAGGAGACTAAATCCATGCAGTGGGTTTACAGGGTGTACTTGTGCCAAAATGGGTTCACCACCTGATCTGTGTTACAAAGTCTGGGATGCCCTTTGAATATGGTTTTGTGTCGTGTCAGCTATGGTATTTTGTTTACCAATATATAGTATTTTTATCACCTGACTTTTAAGATCCTGTGCTTTTGAAACAATAAGCAAGTATAACCATTTTTTTAAACCTTTCTTCTAAACAATTTTTTGAGTAGGAAAGATCTTTTTCAGAAAAAAAGATTAAAAAATTCTTTCCCCCTTCTTTTTTGCAGTCATTTAGTAGTGGTTTATTAGTCTGGCCATTTAAGTTTCTCGTTAAAGAAAACATAGCAAAGTCCTGTGATTTTGATGCTTTCTGTTTGCCTTTTAAATGTGGTAGGCCTATACAGTAGAGACTATAGTAATGGGCTCTCTTCTAATAGGTTCTCTTTATAAACTTACAACTTTGTGAGGGCTACACAGATGGAAAGTGATGGTAGGGAGGGTAATGGTGGTAATGGCATTGTCTACTTCGTATGAATCCAGACTAGCTTTCCTGATGCAACTAGATAATTTCAGATGGCATCTTGTAAAAATGGAAACTGTTTTCTGGCCTGTGTTTTAATAAGAGCCACTTAAATGACAACACTATTACTCTGCTCTCCAAAGAGTGCCTGTTCAGTTGAGCAGCTTGAGAACTGGGTGCTCGAATTCCTCAAAACATTTTAGGTGTCATTAGCCATTAAGTGGAAGACTGAAATTTGATCTGAAAAGCTCAGGCAAGGCAGTAGGTTATGTGTAGGTCCTACCAATAACTGCTTACTTGAATGGATGTTTGACAAGCTTATTCAGAGGGTGAATAGCTCTGGGTGTGCTGAGACTACCATGAAGGATCAAGACGGAATCATATAACACATCTCATATGTTTAATATAGGCCACAGAGAAAATGACAATTGCTTTGCTTAAAAATTAATCCCATAGTTCAGTTAACTCCCATATTCTGTCCTGTAGGCATATTAGTGACATTAAAGCAAACCAGCTCATCCAGTTAATGCTTACTTTCTGCACTCTGGTTCAACATTATTAAGGCTCAATATTATCGATAATGGGACTCAGGACTTGGATGTTAAACATTGTTTAATCAGAAGCCCATAGTGCAAACTGGTGGTAGCGAAGATTACTTAAGAAGGATTTCAAACTGCTACAGAAAACTATGTGGGAATAATCTACTTTCTTGTCAGGGATTTCATGTTTGCTGTCTACATGTGGGGTTCACGGCATGGTAAGGATTGCAGACAAAGAACTCCCACCCATACAGTGGTTTTATAGCAGGACAGCTAGTGGGTCAGCGAAGGGAGGAATTGTCTTTATAAATGTGTTCAATAATAAATACTTTTTTTGTTTGTTTTATTTAAATTTATTGGATTGTAGCTTTGAAAGTGTCTTTTGTTTCTTATCCCCTTTAACTGTTTCTTATCCCCTTTAACTTGAGAAAGGAGATTTGGAAAGTGAATTAAAACCACACATGTATGTATCTGTTATAGTTGTGGATGTCTTGCATAATGATCCTGAAGGTGGGATTGTCCTGTGATCCAACCAAGCACGGTGGCAATGGGAATGGAAATTAATATGTTATCCTGCACAGAATGCAACTTGTAGCTTTGGAGAGGACCTTGAGTGTGTAAACACTGAGCTCTTTTGGTTGGTAGAAACAAACCGTAACATTTGATCCCAGATCGGAGAAGCAAGGCCTTTCCATTCTGTTGGCAACCCTGAATTTTTACTACTTACTGAAGTCCTGGCACACTTCTGATGGAGTCTGATGGGGATATTTTGATGTCTGATTGGTCCTGAAGGATTTAGTAATCAGCAACATATCCTGTATTATTTTTTTTTGTATGACCTTCATAGCAGATGTAACTGTTGCATCCAAATGTTCTTTCTAAGTTGTAATCCTCCCCTTACATGCACATAGCACACAGGGAAGATGTATCACAAAGCCATTATTGGGAAGGAGGATTTCTATAGTTCTCTGCTTTGGCAAGCCTTGCTTACTGCATGTCATCTGCAAGGGACTATTTTGAAGCTGCTATATTATGGCATGTATTTAGTCCCACAGTGCTCATGAAAGCTACCTGAGACTTCTGCAAGAACCTGCAGCCTGTTGCAGTCACCTCTGAAGAACTTTGTGAAGGCCTGGGTTCATATCCATAGAAATCCAAATGTCTCAATAGTTCTAGACAAAGATATCACTTTGGTTTTTATGATGACATGTCACACTAGTGATGTGGTTTAGTGATAGTCTTTTTAAGACTTAGGTTGGGGGTTGGGCTAGATTCCAACCTAGACAATTCTATGATTCTGTGACATGTGGCTTGCAATTATATTTTGAAATGTAGGCAATACAGAAGCCACCATGTAAACAGATTATTTTTCTGTCTGCTCCTAGCATAGAGCAGAGTAAGTTTATAGGGAAACCTGAAGCTATAAACAATGGAGTCAGTGCCTCCAGTGTTTGTCAGTGAACATAAAACAATAATAAGGAATAATGAAATATTTATAAGCTTTTCGAAGTAATTACAAGGATGAGATGCAGAGTTTAATTTGGAAGCAATAGCAAAATAAATGAAAAATTTATTTTCTATACTTATTGATTCATTTTCAGACTTATTAAAAAAATAACTTGTCCTCTTTGAATCAATAAGATGTGCCAGATTGCCTGATTAACATAAATTTACAATTCTGTTTTCCTCCCATTAACGTAATTTTACAAGTGAGTAAGTAGTCTGTTGTTCCCTTTTTTATCAGAGCACATATGAGAAGAGATCTAGGCTTTTACTGCTGATTATATTGCCTTTCATTGGCAGGACTGGCATTTTATGTTCTCTTGCAACATGAGTAGACTTACAGAGCCTGTGTTTTCACTGCGAAGAAGGCATACATTACAGGGCTTTAAATCAGAAGATTAGTCTTGCATTGGCTTGCAAGCTAAGGTGAGCTAAGGGACTGCAACAAGTATTCCATTAAATTAAACGTCATAGTGCTCTGATAGAAATATCATTCTGAGGTAATTCCCATCATTTTTCTCTAGAAGATGCTGAAATCTACCAGTTTTCTATGTTGTGTGATGGTTGTGAACTGGTTGAGCTGAATTCCAAAATAACTTGGGAATGATCTAACTCCATGTACCTGCCTGCTTTCAGTGGGAGCACAGTTACATACAGTCTCTTGACCGATCTGTCCTTGAAACTTGTTAGGAGTGGTTTCCCTAGAAGAGTCTAACAAAGGGATCATTGCCAATTTTAAGCTCTGAGTGATTAAGAAAGATGCAAATAATGAATATGCAGCATCCTGGCATTCTACAGCAGATGAAGTTCACCTTCTGAATTGAAACAACTGTCCTTGGTATTTCAGTGCTTATTTAGAATCAGGATTTGTGGATACAGTGGATACAATAACCTTTCTTTACCTGAGTGTTACGAGACTCAGTTTGCAGGTTTTTTTTTCCCTTTTTCACCTCTGCCCAAACCCCATGTCTAGCACTGACTCTTCTCCCAGGCTGATGGCTTTATCCTCTTTGAAAATGTATAATGATTTGAAATATTTGGACCCTGTTCCTGAAGCGAGCTCCGTGCATGAAGCCTGGTGCTACAACTTAAACTTACAGCGTGGGCTACTGTGTTGGGGAACTGCCTGATACCAGGGATCCTTTTAGCGCAGCGTGCTGTAGATAACGTAAAATGTGATGACTAACTACTCTTGCCAGACAGTATTAGAATGCTAAGTAACAGGAAGCAAGGGCCTGATCAGCCTTCTCTCCCTGAGTTCTAACACAGAATTTATTTGTTGTCTTGCCATTTTTCCTTTGCATGAAAATGTTGACATTTCAAAGATGTTTGTTTTTAATTAGGAACAAAACCACAGTATCTGTTGCTGCAAATTTTAATTTCTTAAAAAGCAGAAGCTATGCTTCAAAAACAAGAACTTGGATATTTTATTTTTTTAATTTGGAAGAAGCAGACTATGCCTGTGATCAAGACAGCCTGGAGACACAAGTGTGCAGGGTGCCAGGCCACTGCCTGGCAAGCACACTGACAAGAACGTGGCAGGACTGGTCATTGAGGCAGCCTGTGTGGCTGCCTGGTTCCACTTCAAACACAAATAAATACCAGAGAACTGGCAAATTCTTGCAAAGCAACTGGATTCTATGAAATCAAAGCTTGTGGATGGAAAACTGTTCCAACCAAAATGGATGTAGTTGATTGTACAAAAAACTCTGACTGAACAGCACGATAGCTAAAACAATGTTTTAGTATCAGGATTATTTCCATCTTTGAGAATTTTAGATAAAGTTTGGGACTGCATAGAATGCGCAGAAACAGAACTCGGAACTAAAGGGCATGATGGGACAAGTGTGATGGAAAAAGCGGGTATGAGCAGTGAGTGAGAACTAGAAAGAGGAAAGCTTTTGCAGTGTGACTGCTCTTGGTGTTTAGAGCTGGATCTTCCAGTGTTGGGGAGATGGGTTGAGATCTGAACACTTGCAGAACTCTTTAAAGAGCTCCACACCACAGGGAAAGGTGGAAAATAGTGGAGAGAAGGGCTTGGGGAAGTATTGGATCACCTGATTAATAAGCAGGAAAAGAGGGTAAAGGATTTGTGTAAGTAAACAGTCCTGCATAGGGAATGTAAGGATGTAACTTTTGTACAAAAGCCCAGTTATTGCTTGCAAATTCTGCTGCTGCCGAGGATACTGATTAGCGTTCTAAAGCTTTCCTTTTCTCAGGAGCAGTATGTGTGTAGGAATTTATGGATCTGAGAAGTGGGGCATGAGCTGTATTAATCTCATCTAAAGTGAAACTCTACCTGCAGTATCTGCCTGGCTGTGCTCTTGCTGACAATCTCTAGTTTACTGATGAGGATAAAAGTTACCAGCCAAGCAGGTTACTTTGGTAGATGGTTAATCACAAGTGGACATGACTGAAAAGAGGTCAAGCTGTGGAACTAGACCACTGCATGTTACCGCGCATGTGTTTATCTGGCCTGGTTTAAAAAGCATAGCAGGTTTGGTTTGGTTTATTTCCCCCCCTCTGCTGAGCCCACTTGGCTTGTGTTCACCCAGCTCTGATAGTATTTACAGCTGTGAACCAGACTGAGGCAAATGCCCACAACTTTATGACAAGTAGTTGTATTGGTAGGTGTTAAATGTTTCTAGCTCTGGCTGTGCAGAGTTACATATCATGGGTCTTATTGTCAGAACCATGTGAAACAAAGATTTTGAAACAAGCTGTTTGGAATTAAAGCAATTTTCACGTTTTAATGAGTAATCATTCTTGACATCAGTAACAGTATATAACCAAAACCCACTACGTCTCTGAGGGGCAGAGGTAAATTTGAAGAAGGTGCAGCAAATATTTTTTGTACTTCAAGGAAAAGCAATTATTGTAGATCAGGTAGGATGGAAGTACAAGGATTTTGGCGTCGTAAGCATCAGAATTGTACACACAATCAATATAGGAAAGGTTATTACTTTTTATTAGGTGCAGGGGATGGAATATAGGAAGAAGCTTGTGAGTAGCGTGGGCTGGAAACTGTCCTCCGGCACAGTGCTACCAAGTGAGCAGGAGAGGGCAGCAGCGAAACAGAAGTGCTATGTGCCATTCCTGCAAAGGCTTCGAAACACCACTTAAATTTTTAAGAGGAGCGAGAGCACATCAGAGCTCTCAGAAGCCAAATACCCTCCAAAAAGGCAGGTTCATCGGGGCTTAAAAAAAAGTCCGTTACACTTAAAAAATGTCAAATTCCTGCAGCAGCCCAGAAGATACGGTGAAGCAGCAAGGCAGAGATGGCAAGATGAGAAGGGAGGAGGTGGATGATTCTCAACCTGAGGGGAAGAGGTTGAAGCTGAGGAATGAAGGAGAAAACATTGGGAAGGGCAGAGGAGCAGCAGCATCAGAAGAAGAAGAAGAAATAATGCCTTGTTTAGGCAGAGAAGAGCCTGTGCCCGAAGGAGGTGGTGAAAGCAAAAGTGTAAGTGAGGATCTTTAGTGGCTCTGAGCTGGGAAAGGGGGAAGGGCCATGAGGTTGCCTTTGAAATTATTTGTCATCCTGAAGTTGGTAATTGGGTGTCAAGTCGTGTAGGATGAATGTGATCAAGAGTCCGTCTCACTGAGATTATAAGAATGTTACTCTTTAGTTTTGTATCGTGGTTACGTGCTTTTTAGTGCGGGGTTGTGATTGTAATCTGTGTCTTGCTGTTAGCTGCTTGCAAAATGTGTATGTTGGAGAAGTGATGTTTTGAAGGTATGAGGGGAGAAGGAATATTAATATTAATTTTTTTTATTTTTTTTTTCCTGCTCCCTATATCCAGTTAGAAATTGCATAACAATTGAACATTTTGGGTTATTTGCCAGTCTATCCATTCAGATTTTCAGCTGCATTTATGTTGGGGAGTGCTATTTTGCAGCTGAGGGGGTGAGGAAAGAGCCTCTGGGGAAGAGGAGAGTTGATGGCATGAGGTCTCATCTGGTGAGAGAGCAAATGTCATTTGTTGAGATTTTGCAAAATACAGCTGCTTAACAGTTGTCTATATAATTACTCTTACTACATCTTTATATGAGGTTAACTTTGTCAGTGTTTTCTGACTGGTTGTTTAGCTCAGTGCCTGTCAGCCAATTTCTGAGGCACAGAAGAAAAGTGGGGAGGAGAGAGGGCAAACATAGGGATTCCCAGCCAGCTGAGGCTTTTCCTTTCCTGGTCAGGTACTTTTCCTGGATACATACTAGCTGCTTCCCTCAATCAGAAGTGGAGGGGTAGATGGGAATAGTGTCTTCTGTGCAGATGTTTGCTGTCAGGTTGTCATGCAGTGAGACCATAGCTTCTAGAATTCACTTAACAGCTGCTGGAAGAGTTACTGTACGGTTTTTATCTAGAAGTTTTCTGAAATATATTTGTTCTCTTCTGGGATTCATTCCCCAGATTAAGATTTTCCTTTTCAAATGAGCAGTTAAGTAGGTGTTCCACATTTTGGTAGGACTTACCTTTTTCAATTATTAGAAAGGTAGTTTACTCAGATCATTCTTGAAGAAGGTCCTCTTTAAATGCAACAGTTTTTCTGACTCACAAAATTATGTAAAATGTGTCTGGAGTGTGGGTTTATACCAGCAAAAGTATCTTCTATCAGTGTACCTAACTGCGCTTTGATACAAGGCTACCTTTTAGGTTTCCAACGCTCATGAGGGGGGCATGCTCTTTTTAAGTCTGAGGTGTCGAAGTAGCACTTCTGTTCCGGTAGAGACTTTTTTTCCCCTCCCCATGAAGATACACAGTATACAGGCAAGGTAACAAACCATAACTCTTGTTTAGTCTGTTTTTCTCTGCAAGTGAGGACTTCAAATCTATTCCTCTTAATGATAAATATCCATAAATGATTACCACTATGGGTTAAGGTAAAAGTCTTTTTGATAGTATGTTTTACTATAATGCTTAATTACAAAGTCATTGTAGATGAAGTGTTAATTTAATAAGCTTAGTTTGTCTTTTGAGGGATCAATGTTACAATGTAGAATATACTAGAATGATGTGTACCTAAATCATTGGGCTTTGCACCATTTTTGAGGCTTGATCTACTCACCTATTAATATTCCACCACTACAGGAAAGTTCTGTGGTGCAATCTGTCTGTCTTTATTTATTTTTTTTTTAGTTTTCAAGGACCTGTGTATATCTGCTCCAACACTATATTCTGACTTCTCATCAGCAGGTGTGGGAATTAGCAATTATTTCACTATTTGTCTCTCCCCAAGCCCCCTATTCTTAAATAGCTTTGTAATAAAATAAAAGTTCTTATAATAATTCCTAAATGAAACTGATTTTCATCCATAACTCATCAAAGCTCAGTGAAACTATTCTTTCCACTCACTTTAATGAACTCTTTCTTGGGGTGTTGCACTACATGTTATATAAATTTCCAATATGATTTTTTTCCCTTCCTGTTTAAAGCAATGTGTCTGAGTTGGAGACACAGAAACAAATTTTCTGACACTTGGAATTCTGTTAACAGAATTCTAAAAACAATAAAAACTTGTTGAACAATCACTGTGTCAGTTGCCTTGTATAGAGCAAGCTACTGGAAAAGATGGACTGTGTGCCCTTAGGAAATACTGGAATGACTTCATTTCTGTGCTTAGAAGAATCTTTATTTTAATATGTGTAGTGGTATGGGTAATCAATGCATGCATTGGAAGGACATTTCCTAATAGTCCATTATGTCTTCTCTTTTAAAGAAGGGCATTAAAAAAAAAATATAGGCTTTGACTCATTTTTAGACTAGTAATAAAAAAAATAAGCACAGTAAGTGTGCTATTTCTTTATTCCACTGCTATTTGCCTGATTCAACATCCATTCTATAGAAGAAAAATCTACCTAGGTCATCTGCTCTAACTCATTACTCCACTTATGAAATCTTGTATTACGACAGAATGCAAACACCATCTATATTTTATGCTTGTGAAAGGCTGTATAGTACTTCTCGGCATTTACTTGGCATTGTGTATTTATAACAGTAGCTGCTGCTGTGCAGAAGTTGGTTGCAGAAGAACATTTCTGCCACTAGTTTCACTGGACAGAGCTGGTTTGTTTGCCATGGGAATGAAGGGCTGCATTTGCCAACAACTGATTGGTAGTGGTATCTGGAATGATTCCTTCACTTAGTACTAGTTGCTGGTTTTGCTGGTTACCTGGGGTAAAACTGTAATCGTTCATTTAGACATCTGTTAAAATGATTTGCTTCTTGTCTTCTCTTTTTATTATTTTCATTTATAGTGAGAAAACTGCTCACAGCAGATGTAAATCACATAGTCTAAGGCCATGTAATTTTTTCCTCTGTAATGTTTCTTTTTGGCAGAGCATCAGAATAAAGTAGTTGGTTCAAATGGAATGCAATCTTTGTAGTAAGGTTTAACTGAAAAATTTCACATTTAGTACAGATGGTGCAGAGCTAGCATTTGGGAGAGCTGGTGAGTCACCCCTTTTCTTCAAAAGTTGGTGTGAAAGTATTTCACCAGAGTCTCTGTAGAATTCAGGCTACATCTTATATGTCTGGAGGATGGCTCTATCAGCTACATGTGCTATGGTTG
>VZTM01040616.1:1120-13331 GCA_013400555.1 Jacana jacana | reverse complement strand
ATAATAGAAACAGGACTCCTGATTTGTCCTCCTTCTTTCTTTACCAGCATTTTAAAAATAAAGCCGCTGTGACTTCTTGGGGAGGTATGTCAATTTTAGAAGAACTTTATCTTTGTTCTTAATGGCTTTGCCTGGAAAATACAAACAGCCGAGACTCCGAAACTTTCTACTGTATCCGTCTATGCTGTATCTGCACAGTTCTGTACCTGCATATGAAATTGGTAGAAGAGGAAATCAATCTAAAGGCTACAAATGAACAAGTTTATTAGCTTGTATAAGGGCAACAACAGACAAATCTCTGTTGCAAGATAAAGTGAATGAAAATGAAAAACAAAAATGGAAGCCAGGTAGTAATGGAAAAATCTTCACTAAAATAATTAGAGCATGAAGAATCTGGGTTTCTTGTAAAAAAAATAATATTTCTAAGTTGTACTCTTAAATAAATGAAGCTTCAGAAGAAATGACACTATCTGCATGATAGGTATCTGTTTAAAAATAAGAAAGATTATTTTGTAATTGTCATATCAAGATATTTGCAAAAAGAATATATTTTAAAAAGAGAAAATAAGATGAAAGATTATATACTTTTCTTCCTTTCATGGAGTATTTTCTGGAAAAGGTTTTACAAACTTGTAGTTATTTATTTAGAATGGTTTATTCAGAAAATTTATTTGGAGTATACTTCTGTTTATGAAAATTAGTTCGTTACCAGTCCCACAAATTATTTGATTGGTTTTACTTATGAACTTTATATTAGAAAATACAACGTTATATCACAGTGCCAGGAAGGCTGATGGGTTTGGTAGTTTATGAGAAAATAGAAAATATTTTATGTTGTTTAGCTTTAGAAGGGTGTTCAGCAGATTTTGTTTTAAAAGGTTGATCCATTTTTAAAGGGTGTTCAGTTTTAAGGTTTTTTATTCCCTGTAATTGCAGGGAAAAAAATATTTAAAACTTCCTAAATTGTACAAAGTAAGATTAAAGACTTACTTGAGTACTAGAGTCTTACTTGATTATTATTTTAAAAGGAAAAACATTCACCAAAAATATACATAATCCTGTGTTTAAACTTCAGTCATATGATCCTGCAATCATTAAACTACAGCAGAACTAATCATGAGCTGAAAATTATGCAAGGGATTAAGTCCCTCCCTGAATCTGTTTTTAACAAAGGGATCTCCTCTCTTTTTAAAAATACTTTACTTTTAAGCTTCAAATCAATTTCTCTACAGTTTACTTTTGAGTAATTGTAAAGTTAGAACTTCCTTCTTCTCAGAAGTGAACAAAATATTTTATGACTTCATTATTTTAATGGATTATTCTTGTTAACACTCAGCTCTAACATTTTTTACATTTTCACACATTTTACTTTGAAATACATTTGAAATGCTGAATTACACTAATGTGTACCAAAAAAAAAAATCTTACTGGTATTACTATTTATGTTGATTTATATAATTTCTTTCTTTTTGTTCAGAAAGTTCAGTCTTCCAAAACATAGTTTGACTATGCAACTAAAAAAGACAAAAGCCAAAATGAAATTAACACCTGAATAAATTCCTCCAGATCATGGCAGTGAATAAGTGAATCTAATGAAGCTTCAAAGCAATACTCAGTAAACATTTGCTTTGTACTAGACACCCCTCTAAGTATCAAAGCATCAAATCATTAGAACCACTTAGAAATTTAATTCAAATCTTATTAACTCCTTGGCAGACACAACATCTAATGTTTCTGCTCCTGCCAGGATATTCACAGAAAACAGGTTCATTTGAAACACAAAAAGCATAAAATAATAACGCTTAATCCAAGGCTGTTGCTCTTAATGCAAAAAGTAAATAAATCAAGAGGCACTGTAGAGTGACTCTAAGGTTGGGTTTTGAAAAGCCAGTAGTGATATCCATTGGGCAGAAGCAAAGGAACTTAAAATACTACGAAAATCGCATGGTTTTGTGTTTCACTAAATAAAAGATTTGGCACTAGTGTTTGAATAGAAAGTACCAAGTTTCACACAGCTCTAACCAGCTGTAGGCTAACGTAATTTTCTTTTACTGTAAAGGTACTGGACGTCTACGGATATTCATGTTCACTGGAATAATATAATTGCTAAAGTTGATTCCTGCCCCAACTAAAAAATGCTGTGGGTGCCACCTACATAGAAAAAAAAAAATGTTCCTAGGAAGAATTAATGTTTCCTCTGCCACCACAAACATGACATCACATATTACAGACCAAGTACCTCAAAAGAGTTTCAAAAACTTCTGGAATCCTTCTGCTGATTGCACTGGATTTTTGATTGGGCCCCTAGAGTGGCTAATTCTGATGTGGATGTTCTGCTGTGGTTTATGTAGCACACTGGCAGATTTGCTCACACAATTTCAAGTTACTCAGTGGCGGAGCAGGTGAAAGCATTTCAGAATAGCAGATAGAAAGCAATCCTGTAATTGAGTGAGTACGTTATGTGGCTGACAACCCCAAGCCACAGTGATTTTGTTTGAGACTTCTTATATTATGCTCACCATTGTCATTTATACTGGAGATATTTCTTTCTTTATATGTAAATATATATCATATATCATATAATAAATTATGTGTAGTTATATAATTACTTATATATTACACATTATACATTCTATATTATATATTAATTATATATACTATATGTAAAAATGTACGTAAACTTCAAATTTTAATGAAGTAGATTTTTTATTACACATTTACTCTGCTTTAATTCTGTCTATAAACTGCTACTGTGTTTTCAGCTTTGCAGTAAAGGGGTACTTTGTATATAAGATCATCATCATAACTTTTATTTAACTGATGCAACAACTGCCAGTTGTATTAATTTTGGTTTCACAGTCACATGCATAAAAAATTGAAGTTGGTAGGCTAATAACTTTGTAGCAATATTGTAAAACCACGACCTCTACCCATCCGTCACATCAATACCATTCAGCTCCAGCTTCATTGCTAGGAATCCTAAATGTCACTTATCTACAGAAAGAGGCTGGGAATCAACCTGTTACTGTCTCACATAGCATCCTCATTAATAACCTGATAAAGCACAGACTAGATAAGGTAGAATGAGGTGGAATGAAATCTGCCTCAGCTGCCAACTTCAAACGTTAGTAAGCAGTGGCACAAAGTCCAGCTGGAGGCTAGTCATTAGTGATGTGCTCCAGGGGTTGATATTGGGGCTGATACTGTTTAATATCTTCATTAGCAACCACGATCATGGGATAGTGCACCCTCAGCAAGTCTGCAAACAACACAAAACTGGGAGAAGTGGTTCACAATGCCACAACGTTGAACTGCTATTCAGAAGAACATTGACAGACTGAAGAAACAGGCAGACAGGAGCCTTATCAAGTTCAACAAAAGGAAATGCAAAGTCCTACACCAAGGCAGAATAACCCTATGGCTGGAAAGCAGCTCTGAAGAGAAGGATTCAGGGTCACAGTGGACACCAACATGACCATGCATTAGAAATGTGTCCTTGGAATAAAGAATGCCAAAAGTATCCTGAGCTGCATTAGGAAGAGCGGTGTCTTTAGGAGTACTATGGAACTAAACAGCAACCTGTTCCAGTTCACCTTGCTTTGGGCAGGAGAGTCGCATTAAACTGCCTCCAGAGAAGCCTTCCAACCTCAACCACCCTGTGATTCTCTGGAGTTAACCAGCTACACATTGAAGCTTCAGAGCTGCAGGCATTGATGATTTGTTCATGAACCAAAAGATGGTTGAAATAATTAATTTTATTCTTGTATTGTATACTCTACTTCATCACCTTATGACTTCAACACCCAAACTGAGCCCAAACCAGTTCTTTTTATAGTTATTTGAAAAGAGTGCTTGTCGTGGTTTAGCCTCAGACGGCAACCAAAGAACCACGTGGCAGCCACTTGCTCTAGAGCCCGTCAGGAGGGCAAAATCAGAAGAAAAAGGCAAAACTCGTGGGTTGGGATAAAGGCAGTTTAACAGAACAGCAAAACAGTAACAAATAACGCGGGTAAAGAAGTATGAAAACAGGATTCCAATGCCGACCGCTCACCGACTGCACCCGGGACCGTCCCGACCACGCGACCGTCTTCCCGGCCAGGTCCTGTTCCCCTCCCCCTTCCCGGCCAGATCCCCCACTACCCCCTGGGCATGGCTCACGTGGGATGGAATACCTGTGCCCTGCTAGGAGAATTAACCCTGTCCCTCCTCCAGGAGGAGAGGGTAAAATACTTTATGTAAGAACTACCATTTTGACTGTAACACTGTTCTTAAACATCTGCATCAATATCTGGTACTAAGGTAATCTGAGGAACGTCTGTAATTATGAAAAGGACATTATAATCCCCAGGAAGCATTAGATGAAAGCTTGTTTTCTCTTTCCCCAACTCTTTGCATGATACAGACAGCACACAGAAATCATTACAGTATTTGTTTGGTTGGGTGGGTGGGGTTTTTGCCCTTTTCCATGGAATTTATTATTTTCGATATTGACCATTAGTAACTTAAAATGCACTTGGATTTTAGTTTTAACACTCTGCTCGGTGCAATGCCCCGCTGCCGGCGGTGGGCGCTGCCGGGAGGCCCCTGCGGTGGGGGCCGGGGCTGCCCCGTGCCGGATACAGCCCGGTCTAGGGGGCTCCAACGGCCCCAGCGAAGGGCGGAGCAGAGCCTCTAAGCCACGGGCAGGTACCACGGGGTACGCCTGGAGCAGAAAGGGCAAAACCCAGGGCTGAGGGAAAGCGGGTGAGAAACAGCCCTGCCAGCCCCGAGAGGAGAGGAGGGACTCCAGGCACCCTCGGAAGAGACCTCGGTGGGGCAGGGATCTCCCTGCAGCTCCTAGGAAGGGCTGGGGCTGGAGCAGGGTAGAGTGCGAGGAGGCAAAGCAACAGAGAGAAGCTGGCATGGATTGACCACAGCTCACCATTCCCCTGTCCCCGCTCAGTGTGGACAAGGTGGAATTTCTCTTTACCTGCAAGTGCAGATATTCTGCACACTTTATCCCCATCACTTGCTTGCCATTGCGTAAGTAGAGCTCTAAAATAAAGTGTAATAAAGTCTTCTCACTACTATTAAAAAAAATAAAAATCATTAAGACTGCATTTTCTCCTCTAAATGGTTGAAAGTGCTAGACTAGATTAAATAAAAAAATGTCTGACCATTAATTCAACTTTTAGTCTTCCAGCATCAATTGAGGTAAATAGGAGTGAATCTTTCTATTTCACTGTCATCCCTTAAGAAATCAGATCAGCAAATTGTGCTATGGAAATCAGGAAAATAGAAGTCCAAAATTCTTTTGCACAACTTTACCTGAAAAGATCATCTCAATTCCCTGAAGAATTTTTCATCAGAGAACACATATATGAAAGTCAATCCATAGCTCTACCCAAGATGTGAGATCATGTCTTAGTCTAATCTGCCAGTGGAGGCAGTTTACAGAAAGATGACAGACTTTACATCAAAGCAGCTGAAGAGCCCGTCTAGTTTGAGGATAGTCACCTCCAGCAAAAATAAGGAACTTAAAAAGTGGGTACATGCAGGAAAAAAAAGCAAAAGTCCTTAAGTAATTTTCAATAGTTCAATAAAAAAACTTGTTTCTCAGATGAGTCTTTCTCATCTCATTAAAAAGCAAGAAGATTCACTAAAACTTCTTGCAATCTTTTTTAATGAAGAAAACCTTCTGAAAGTGACTATAGCTTAAAAATATCCGGTAAATACCATGAAATGTAGTTAGGAGAAATATAATACATACCTTGCAAAGACATTTCTTGAAATGTGGGAAGGAAATTATTGGATTGAAGGAAGTTAAGAAAGTGCAGGTTTAGAAGTATGAAGATATAAAATGTAATTAAAACTAAAAAAAGAATGCTGTTTAGAGTTTAAAAGGTTTTTGTGCTTTTTTTCATGTTCTCTTTGTCCAGAGTTTAGCATTTCTAGCTGTTGAGAAGCCATGCAAAAACCTTGTCGTGTTTTCAAAGCTTGCTTTCTCTATGATTAAGCAATCTATTGACCCAAATATGTTAAGACTGAACATAGGGCAGTTGGTTATTGCAAGTATAATTTAACCATTGACCATCTCTATCTACCAGCATTCACTCTGAACTGTTGGTTGAATTTCATTTATGACAAGTGAAAGGAATTTCTGTAGCGGAAACTTAATTCTTACAGACATGAAAATAGATGAGCAAAGAATAGGTTCAGAGTTTTTTCAGTTGTTGTGTTTTCTAGGTTTTGTTTTTGTTTTTGTTTTCTTAAATGTGCTTATATACTTGATAAAAAGAGAGAATTTAATGGTTTCCACAGGAACATTTTGGGACAGGAGGCCAAGCAGGAAGGCCTTGTTCACCCACCTATGCTTTTAACACAATTCTATCTTCCACTTCACTGGCACAGAATATATAGACAGGGATATGTGAAAACAAGTTGCAGATAAGTACATTTTGAATAAAACCAAAGTAAATAAAAACAAAGCAATAAACCCTAAACCAAAACAACTCTTACAGAGCTAGGTGCAGATGATAAATATCCTGTCAAGGTAAACAATGTGAATTAAGCTGAATTAATTTTTGAGTGATACATATTGTCCCATCATTAAATAAGTCTGGGAAATTTTGAAGAATTCCTTTTTCTCTTGCTGATAATGGATAACTTATGGACTCAACCTTTACACCTTTGGGGAAAGAACTGATGCAAAGAGAATGTTAATTCTAATCAGCATTTAAGTGATTGGTTTTTGTTTATGTTGACACTGGGAAGGGACTAGCTAGAGCTTCTACAACTGTATGGGGTTTTGCAAACTCACCCTTTCAAATGCTGGCTCCCAGCAGGAGCTAGGAACAAATCTTTGAAGGAGATTTCTCCCCCTGCCCTGGCTGCCAGATCTCAAATAGAACCTTTAATCATGGTATCAAACTTGTATCTGAGATTCCCAAATTTATCTTTTGTTGCAGGCATCCAAAGTGTTTTTTTAAGACTGATTACCTCTGCAGAAACAAAATGATCTCCAGTTCACCAGTTTTATTTACAATACTTTAAATGATGAACAAACAAAAAATGGAAACAGTGCATTAATTCTGGCAAAGCATAGGTTAAACTGTCATCTACTAAACTGAAAGCAAAGTGGCAAAATAAAGTCACAGAACAATAAAAAATTCAGACAAAAGATATACCTGTCTCTGCAGTGTTTAATGTTTAATGGAAAATTGTGCAGCACCCAACCCAAAGTGCTGTCATTACAGGCTATCTTTGAGAAATCATAGAATTGTTATGGTTGGGAAGGTCCTCAGAGATCTCCAAGTCCAACCATTGTTAAACCACAACCCACTCCCTACAGTCTTGACTACTAGAGCATGCCCTGAAGTGCCACATCTACACATTTCTTAAATACCTCCAGCAATGGTGACTCAGCCACCTCCCTGGGCAGGCTGTTCCAGTGCCTAACCAATCTTCCAGTAAAGTAATTCCTACTAATATCCAGTCTAAACCTCCCCTGCTGCAACTTCAGACCACTTCCTCTGGTCCTGTTGTTATTCACTTGGGTGAAGAGTCCAGCACCCACCTCTCCACAACCTCCTTTCAGGTAGTTGTAGAGGGCGAGGAGGTCTCCCCTCAGCCTCTTCTCCAAACTAAACATGCCCAGTTACCTCAGCCTCTCCTCATAGGACTTGTTCTCTAGACCCCTCACCAACCAGCTTGGTAGCTCTCCTCTGGACACACTCCAATACTTCAATGTCCTCATAGGGAGGGGCCCAGAACTGAATGCAGTACTCAAGGTGATGCCTCACCAGTGCTGAATACAGAAGCATGATCCCTTCCCTACTCCTGCTGGACATGATATTCCTGATATGGGCCAGAATGCTGTTGGCCTTCTGGGCTGCCTGGGCACACTGCTGGCTCATGTGAAGCCGGTTGTCCACCATCATCTCCCAGGTCATTTTTATGCTGGGCAGCTGCCCAAGTCTGTAGCACTGCATGGAGTTGTTGTGACCAAAATGCAGGACCCAGCATGGGGCTTTATTAAATATCATACAATTAGCCTCAGCCCATCGATCCAGCTTTCCTGTAGGAAATGTTGAGGGCAATTTACTACAACTTGCCTCATCAACTTGAGTTTTATTCCAAAATAATGGAAAACCTAACAATCTAATATCAAAAGCTGGAGTTGGTCACCTGACAGATGTCTCCATGTCTTCTTTTTTTCCACATGTAAACTCCTTCTCTTTTAAAACTTGCATCCCGGGTCTTTTAGCGGATAATAATTTAGCTTTGGAAACACATGTGTACAGATTCACCCTTTCTGTGCAAGTATACATGCTAGCACAAGTATAAATGTATATAGACCTGCCTTCCCTATCCCTCGCCCTTCTCCTTTTGCATATCTCCAATCCCACTGTATTGTTTTGTGATATTACAACACTAAAGAGTTATTCTCGGTACAATCCTTAATTACTTAAAAAAAATAAATTCAAACAATCTTTGGATCACCTTGAGTATTTCAGAGTCTGCACACAGTATGATGTAACAGAGGTGGCAAATTTGTAACCAATTTATTCCTTCCCACTTGTTGTTGTTAGAGGTTTCTGTTACAGCTTCCTATTCCATATATAACAAATAGACTATCACAGTATTTGTAAATATATCCAGAAAGCAAAATTGTGGCATCTTAAGCTGCATGTTTGGTTCCTTTTAAGAGTAACATAATAAGATGCGGGTTACTGGACTAACCAGAACCAGAAGGAAGATGATTAATTTAAAATACTTTTTTTAATAATTGCAACAGCAGCTGCTGCTCTTTAACATGCAAACTTCTTGAATGCCCTGTAATGTAACAACACAATGAATTAATAAACAATGAAACACAGTACAAGTACATCATGAATTAGCTGAACTTTCAATACCTTATCTGCTTGTTTTTTTCATTTTCTTTTTGTGTTAAATTATATTTCTGGTGCTGCCTTTAACAATTTATTATAATTTATTGAATGACTTTTTCTGATTCTGGGAAGATAATAGTGAGAGAAGGTAAAATGGTAGAAAAAGATTTTAGGAGATTGGGAATGAAGTACATGTTTTTTGTTTTTGTTTTTGTTTTTGTTTTTGTTTTTTTTCCCCAGGCTGTCATATTTCCCTGATGTATTTGCAAGTTCACAGCATAAAGGCAATTATCAGAAACAACAGGGCACTCGTATGCCTTGGAAACTACAGCAATGTTCCCACGTTTTATCTTAATAACAGATTTTAAAGTTACATAGTCTTTTTAAAGAGGTTTTTCCTTTGAAAAAGAAGATTTCATGTTTTAAAATCCTACGTGATGTTCTAATATCTGTTGTGCAGTGCTAATCTAACCATTGGCTTTTTTATTCTTTTTGGTTTCACAAATTCAATTGTGTAGACCTATACCATTAATGTCAATATGATACCACCCCACCTTCTCAACTATGGATTTCTATTAGAACACTAGACTCCTCTGTGGGNCACATCAGAGTTTACCCTACTTGTAAAAAAAAAAAAACAAAACAAAAAAACAAAAAAGCAAGGAAGCTCTCTTTCTGGCCATAGCATTTTTATAAATATATTGAGTGTGCACTAATTTTTCAGGTGAAAGTAGTCAGCCTGAGTGCCTCTGGCAAACTGATTTTCAATGAACTTTCTGGAAAATGTTCAGAATTTTATTTAGAGGTAGTAGCTTTAGGGTAGCTTCCTTCTTTCATTTATAAATACTAGCATTATGACTATGCAAAGAATTNCTCCTTTTGCATATCTCCAATCCCACTGTATTGTTTTGTGATATTACAACACTAAAGAGTTATTCTCGGTACAATCCTTAATTACTTAAAAAAAATAAATTCAAACAATCTTTGGATCACCTTGAGTATTTCAGAGTCTGCACACAGTATGATGTAACAGAGGTGGCAAATTTGTAACCAATTTATTCCTTCCCACTTGTTGTTGTTAGAGGTTTCTGTTACAGCTTCCTATTCCATATATAACAAATAGACTATCACAGTATTTGTAAATATATCCAGAAAGCAAAATTGTGGCATCTTAAGCTGCATGTTTGGTTCCTTTTAAGAGTAACATAATAAGATGCGGGTTACTGGACTAACCAGAACCAGAAGGAAGATGATTAATTTAAAATACTTTTTTTAATAATTGCAACAGCAGCTGCTGCTCTTTAACATGCAAACTTCTTGAATGCCCTGTAATGTAACAACACAATGAATTAATAAACAATGAAACACAGTACAAGTACATCATGAATTAGCTGAACTTTCAATACCTTATCTGCTTGTTTTTTTCATTTTCTTTTTGTGTTAAATTATATTTCTGGTGCTGCCTTTAACAATTTATTATAATTTATTGAATGACTTTTTCTGATTCTGGGAAGATAATAGTGAGAGAAGGTAAAATGGTAGAAAAAGATTTTAGGAGATTGGGAATGAAGTACATGTTTTTTGTTTTTGTTTTTGTTTTTGTTTTTGTTTTTTTTCCCCAGGCTGTCATATTTCCCTGATGTATTTGCAAGTTCACAGCATAAAGGCAATTATCAGAAACAACAGGGCACTCGTATGCCTTGGAAACTACAGCAATGTTCCCACGTTTTATCTTAATAACAGATTTTAAAGTTACATAGTCTTTTTAAAGAGGTTTTTCCTTTGAAAAAGAAGATTTCATGTTTTAAAATCCTACGTGATGTTCTAATATCTGTTGTGCAGTGCTAATCTAACCATTGGCTTTTTTATTCTTTTTGGTTTCACAAATTCAATTGTGTAGACCTATACCATTAATGTCAATATGATACCACCCCACCTTCTCAACTATGGATTTCTATTAGAACACTAGACTCCTCTGTGGGATGCAATAATAAGAAATGATGATATTTAATTTCTTCTTTTGAAATTTTTGGGCAGAGAAAAGGTAGGATATGTCTAAAATGGCAGAATTCATCCACCCATTTGACATTATTGTTAGTTTTCTAACTAATACACATACCCAGTACACCAAATCTAAATCTGCACAGACTACTGATTCAAAGAACATATACTAGAAAAGCCGAACTCCTACAAAAATGTGTCTTAGCACATTACTGTAGAACATGAAGAGAGCTCAATCACCTCTATAAACGCATACTCCAGGGATTAGTGCTGACTGTAGAGTGAACACTTCTCTCAGCAGTTTTCTAAACTTAGTTTCACTTGGATCAANTATGCAAAGAATTAGAAGACTTGTCTTCTTTCACTATCAGAAAATTTTATAAGAGAAGAACCATGGCCAGAGACGGTATTTGCCACTATTCAAATTTTCAGTGCTCCATAAATACCTGTATGAAAAATGCTTATAACTTCTTGAATATTTTATCTTTTAATTTATCTTTTATCCAGACAGTGTAGTTGTAGGCAGTGCTATGTACTGTATTTCCATATAATAGACATTATATTCCCTTTTTGTATATAAATAGATAAAGACGTAGACATATTCAAAGACACAAAAAACCCATAAGATTAACTGTCAAGATTCATTACCTATTGTTGATAAAGTCCAAACTTCAAAAGAGAGCTGAAGTCCTGTTTCAGTGCTCCATTAAAGCATGTCTTACCTAACAAACAGGTCTTCACAACTGAAAATGGTGAAAAACAGAACTGGAATCAGCTTCCAGTCAATGAAGAACCTCCATGGTCAGAACATAAAATACAAATACATAGTCTTTGTCATAAAGTTCCTATTTTATTCAGTTGATAGTTTTAATGAACTTCTAGAACAAGGGGTTTTTTTCATCATCTGGGATAAGCATTTAGACAGACATAGTTCTTTAGACATAGTTTCATGATTTTGACCTATTCTAAACCATTTTGCAATCATAAATAACAGATTTCTTTCTGAAATTACTAGAAATGGTGCTAATGAAAGAGTACAGAACTTTCTACCACTGTACTAAATCCAAGTGAAGAGAGAAAATACCACATAAAAAAGCCTGTTGCATCTCAGAGAGCACAGCTGTAAGGCACCTGTGAATTGCTAGTCATGGAGACATTAAAAAAGATTGATGTCATGCAGTTTAATTTAAAGCAAAATTATTTTGTTTATTTTAGTAGATAAATAAGTTGAACTGACAGCATTTTTGAAAGAAAATCTTTACCATATCAAAAACTATTCTCACTCATCCTTTTTCCATATGGAAAAAATAAAATTCCTTTAAAATTAATTTAAATTAATT
>VZTM01040609.1:0-11588 GCA_013400555.1 Jacana jacana | reverse complement strand
CATTCAAAGAAGCCACATGCCATCAGTAGAAACTCAGGAAGAAATCCATAGTCATTCATTATTGGAAGTTTACACCATCAGCATTTGAAAACAAGTTTAGTAGATACAAAGTGGAATAATGAAGCTGATAACAATCACAAAAAAATGCTTGACCACAAAGTCAAAGTCTCACAAAAGTTAATATTGAAGTTTAATCAGAAAAAACCCTATAGTGTAATTAAAAAAAAATAAATTAAATTAAAAAGTTATCTTAACCTAGAAATATTGAACAGTATTACCTATCAACTACAGCTATAAACCACTCCCTTGGATGTTAGGATTTCTCCTGCATTTTAGTATGTGAAATCCTTTAGGTAAGAAGGAAATTACCGTTATTTATCACAAACAGAGGAGGATTACTAATGCAAAAATTCAACCTGCTTTACTATCTCTCATTACACAATAAGCAGGCATTTGAAAAAATGCAGCACACTGTTTCATTCTGCTAGCTTAATGCATGCAACATTGAGAAAAGGTTTAAAATATCGCTTCTCCTCATCATTATGCTAAAAGGTGCAAAGCTAATTAAAAAAGGTTTTCAGAGATACCTTTGCAGGCACTTAAATCACAAATAAAAATCTAGGCTTTTTGAGGAAGTATGCAAAGACATACTTAATCACAGGAGAAAAGTGCTTAATCTGGCGTAACCATTATAGCTAATGTTTGATGACTGAAGTCAAAAGGATATTATAGGAAAGTAAAGAAAAGAGCTCTCAAAGCAAAATTACTGTAATGAATTTTTTAGACAACTTACTTCTCAATGGGTAGGACATGAGGCCCAGAAATGGAGTAACGATACAGAAAGGTAAGAAACTTCTTGAAAGCATCGAAGAAAGGCCAGTGAGAGAGCAGACAGATGCATTTATTGGTTTGAACTGTTCTGCACGTGTCTGACTTGCCCTCAATAGCAGCTGCTAATCCCAGTTGAGATTTTTGTTTCTCTGTGAGATTCTCTTCAGGATACAGTTCATAAAACTGAATAGCAGCACCATACACCTGAAAACAACAGAGCTGAAGTCAGTAAATCTGCCTCAAAAGCAATCTAGCAAACCCCAAACATGCAAGGAAAAGCAACTCTGTGTGAAAATCCAGACTGCCTATTATTTAAAACACTTGATGTCATATGAGAAAGAGTAATTTATGAAACAATTTAAATGAGAAAAATAATGATTACACAGAGAACAACTACAGTCAACAGCTCCTGCAATTGCTGTTAAAGCTATTTTAGGCATTCTTTATAAGCAACTCAAAGTGGTATTCCTCTGACATCCAATTTACTTTTTAGAACAAGTAAATACATGCAAGGCTGTTTCCGTGCTTGCAATAAAAATAGTAATATGCAGTCAGAATTTTTATAGCTCTGTAGCTTCAGAGGCTAACATGACTGGAAAGCAAAGGAGTACAGCACAGGTTTATATCATCAACAGTCCAGGAGTGAAATAAATGCAAGTTTGGTTTTGGTTATTTGTTTGGGTTTTTTGTTTGTTTGTTTTTAAAGTAGTCTTTGAATTAAGACAAGCAAACAGATTGGAGTTTGGCTGTGAAAATACACATTATCACCATCCTGAAAGGATAAACAACCTAATTTTTTAACTTAAATTATTAAAGTTATTTTTTTTAACGCTTTCACAATACCTTTTCTGCAGAAGCTCCAGTTAGTACAAACGTAGAAAAAACTGGGAGAGGGTATTTACTGTTAGATGGCCAACATTCTATTGTTGCACCCATAGGCAGACAAAAAAGAGGCACAGATTCTGGTAATGGGAATGATTCATAGTCTTCTTCGGGGTATCTGCATATTAAACCTACAAAAGCAATTTGTAAAGAGGCAGTTATGTAAAGAATACCAGGAACATATCTGTAAGAGCTCATTCCACAAAAAAAATCTGCCCAGAAAAGTCGTATCTGAGCATATACTAACTTCAGAAGGTCAGTCAAGTTGTAAATAATCACAGCAAATAGCTGGAAAGGGGCAGCACCCTTCCAAGGCCTAAGGAGAAATCACCCAACTAACACATTGGACTGAACTTCTACTTACTTTTCTAGAAGCTATTCATAACTGATTTATCTTCTCCTGTTTGCAGGTTGTATGCATCTCAGCTGTTATTATAATAGTTCACATTAATCACTACTCCAAGTAAAAGGTTTAAAATTTAGTTAAAAAAATGGTAATCTGAATAATCAAAAAGACTGATGTTTCCAATTATGAAAGCAATTCTTTCCAGAAGTTCCCCCAAAAAACTCATAGTATGTTAGATTTTTTAACAAATACCAATAGACTCAAACAATTAAATACGCCCATCCACCTCAGCGGAGGATTCAGCTAATATGCTGTCACACTGATGTTTAGACTTAAACATAGTTGTAAAACATGAGCTTCTGTCACAAGGGCTCTTAACATACAGGTCTTCAACTCCATGGTAGGGCTGCAGTAACCCACCCTTGCTCATTGCCAGCCCTGGGGAATCCCAACCCAGAACAAATACTGCTTGAAGGGATTTAGGTAATCAAGAAGGGCAGTGGTTTTTTTCCTCTGCAAGAAGCAAAATTTTGTGCAAGATACTACCAAATGTGGAGCCTTTTAAAATTTTTATTTACAAATTTATTTTCCACCTTTTGTTTAGTCCTGAACTACTGTTGCTTCCAGAGAGCACCATCTCAAAGGGGTGTAAATGCATTAAAGTTTAAGTCATGCTCATGACTTGCATGGAAACAAAATCAGAGGTTTTAAAAAAAAAATAAAGGCAAAAAAAGCAACACATTTCATCAGAGCCATAGCAAATCTAATTCTGTCTTATAAATAAAACAACAAACAACAAAATAATGATGATACACAACCCAAAAATACTTAAGGAGCTCAATGCCACTGATGTTCAGGGCAGTGTGGAAATTTGCAGTATTCTTCAAAATATTCCTTAAATAAAGCAATTGCAAAAATTAATCAAATATTTTTTGCAATGTTGTCTTCTGTGTATATATATACACACACACCCCCAGACACCCATCCTTAAGAGATTTATCAGCACCAAAACCAGTTTTCTACAAACGTGTCTCCCACTTCTATCAAAACACAACTGAGCTTCCAGTTAAAGCATTATTTAAAACAAAGGGGTCATGATAGATAACTCTACAGCTTACTTTAGGTCATTATTTTAAAGGAATTCTTCAGGGAAGGGATTCCTTTTTGGATAAAGTCAAGACTGTCTTTGTCAAATAACTATTTGATTAAAAAGATGTATTACATTACAAATAAGCCCATACATCTGAACTGAAGCTTAAAAAGCTAAATAGTAGTTACATACCAGCTTTATATGATATGGTGTTGGTTTTTGCCACAGACTTTTTATAACATAAATATACTGCTGAGCCCCACTGTAAAACAAAAGAGATTACTGGATTATGTGATGAAGTATAACAAAAGGATGTCACACAAAAGAGTGGAGAAAAGCCCCCTCTTCCTTGTTTACACAGGACCATAATTTATACACAAAACCATAGAGCATTAAGACAGAAAATTTGGAGCCTGCTACACTGTCCTTTCTGACAATGGCCACAAACAGGTAACACAGTGAGCAGCACTGTGTTAGCTCCGAGCCAAGCAGTCCATGGCAGCCCTCAGCCTGGCCTGTAGGACTGAACTGGTTTATGGACCGAAGCACGAGATCTACAGACTCTGCTCCAAAACATTTGTTAACACAGCTACAGAATTTTAAGTATGACTGTCATCCATATAAATATTTAGACCTTTCTCCATTTTGTTAAACTTCTGGCTTAAATGTGTATATATTGTGTATATACCAATACACTTATACACACACACACACATTTTTACATATACACACATAGCACAATGGTTCTATTATTAACTACATTTGCATATTACTTTAATATTTAATGCAGGCACACAGAAAAAAGTTTTCATTTCAATAATGATAGTCTTTAAGCCCAAATCCTTATTCTATCTGTGCTTTCATAGTCTGTGGAACACTGTAACATGATGTCATAGCTTTTGCAGCTTCTAAACAACAAATTTCCTTTCTGGCATTGTTAATGTTTTTAAATATTTTTGAAGTTCTCGATTTCTGGACATGAGAATAAGGAACATGGAAAGCCACAGAATGGAAGAGACCAGCACCCTTTAAGGGCACACAAAGCTTTAACAGATAGGAGAAGGATAGTTTCCATATGACTCCCATAACCCAGTTGATACCAGGTCTGGTAGAACCTAAAAATCCATTTGTTAATGTCAACGGGCATTTATTTATAATCAAGTGCCAATCAATTTCCATGATCTTTTTTGTATGGTATTGCTCATCTATGCAGTCAGCATCCTCATCAGCATGCTGGCTTTTGAGGACCCTACAAAAGCCAGCATATAAGGCAGTGGATTCAACAAGGAGACACTTAAATATGCAGTTCTGCCTCCCAAAGCGCTGTGGCTTTGGAACCACAATAAGCACCGAAAGAGGTTTACAGTCAATAGCATCCAACACTGCTCACAGGCAAATTCCTTCAGAGGAAAAAATCTGGGAAACTATTGAGAAGAAAGACACTTAAAAAGCAGCATTATAGGTAATAGAGTTTAAAAACAAAATAGAAGGTGGTTGTTAGATACAGTATTCCCATTATAACAGTAAAACCAGTGCCATTTAAACCCCCAGTTTCACACACAGTGACACAGCAGGTTCTAAGAACTAATCCAAAGCTGCTGAAGTCAGCACTAAAAAGACTATTTGCTCCAAGGCTTCCCAAAAGACTTTGTTCCAAGCAGGAACAGAGAACTGTAGTCCTCCAGCTCCTGAGGTCTTGATAGATTTAACTTTGGAGACTGCTTACCAAAAATTTTCACTAGGTACTCTGAGAAATACTACAAATACTCCACAAACATTGCACCATTGAATATCAAGTGTTCAAAAGCCAGATTTTGAATCTTACCATGCTATTGTTAAGATTCTTGTCAACCTTGCAGAACGTATGTGGAGGTGTTTCTCCTTTACTCGGTATGATTATACATATATCTGTGACAGCCAGGGTGTTTTGTGTCATGTTTTCAGATGCTCTTCGGTAAGTGATGAACACTCTCTGTGACGAGGCGCTGCCGCTAATATTAGCGGGCCGACCATACGGAGTAGTTTGAATGATCTCACAACCTTGCTTTACTCTTTCTTTCCCATCATATAAAACCCTAGTTAAAATGGCACGAACAAAAGTCAGAAGGTAGATCACTTTTTTTCCCCAACACTTTGAATGCTAATATCATACCAAGAATTATAACTGAACGGTACTCGTTGAAGAGCAGCTCGTCTCATCCCCGATCAAAACATTTTTACTGACAAGTTCAAGTCACATTATATCAAATCACTTTACAACAGAAAATCTTCATGATGAAACTATGCTATTTCCCCCTCACATATACTTGCTTTTAAGTGTCTTCTTTACTGCAAAATAGTGTTAATTTCAATTCTATTAAAGATTCATTGCCCCACCCCAAGAATGCCATACAACTCATCTCTTCTCAATCCGTATTAAATAGGTTAAGCATCTTATCTAAACCAAAATATATACAGTGAAAACTATAAATGGCTTTGAAAACTCCAAATGCAGAGGATTACAGCTGTCACTAAAATCCATTCAGCACACATTTTTCCTACCACACTGGGTTACAGTATGCTCAAGTCAACAAATACCTTCCTGGTTAGAGTTTTACCTTATATTTAAGAAGTACAATATTCCAATAAACCTGCTTTATTTGCTCATTAGTCAAAACTGCCAAAATCATGTACTGGAATACAAAAGGAATCACTCACCCCAGATCTGTAAGCGGGGGCTTATCCCTTCCTCGGCGATAACAAAGGTATATTTGCGGTCCAACAAGACTGCCATTATTGAGATCTGCAGACAGTCCTGAGGGAGTAACATCTATACATTTATATCCCTGGGGAACTTCCTCCCCCAGAGATTTATTAATTACTGTTACATCTGTAATAGGTTCTTTTGGTTTAGCAATTTTATGGCAAGCGTCATTGAAGTGGATTTCTTCCTCTAGTGGTTTTGAAATATCTGTTAATCCTGCGACAACAAAGTAGTCAGCAACACGAGCCCCTTTGTCTTCCATCTTCCATTACAAGACGTTGTAGCTGTCAAGAAAGAAAAGCCACATCAATGGTTTTTGCAGGAAATTATAAGGTATCAAAAATAATAAAGTTACATTTATTTCTAAAAATAGAAAATTTACAATAATATAAATGAAAACAAAATAGAAGAATACAGAAGAGACAGAGAGAGAGCCATCAGATCATGTAACATTTTTTATTTGTAATCATGATATTCCCAATTTGGGAAGCACTTTCAAGAAAAACTGGGACAGCTTTCCTCATTTAGAGCCGGTTAAAATTAGAATCCCCTACATACAAACACCTGCTATCACACAAATTGCTTCCTAAGGTTATAGCAAGTAATATGCAAGTCAGCAAGACTTTATAATTTAATGCAGCTTTTACAGATGGGAGAAGAAAAAGCCCAACTGATGATGCATCATCCCTTCAGATCTCTGCCTTCTGATACAAAGGCTTGCAGCTAAAAATGGGATAAAACGCAAATGATATCAAAACAAAGCAGTGGTGTTTTATTCAAGCAGACTTAGACTTTACTAGAGCTACTCAAATTTTCACCACCCGTTTACCGTGAGAGCAGATTTATGCAAACTTTATGGTAACAGACCCCAAAAAGAAGTATATAAATCAGTGACAAATAATCATTGAGCGAAACAAACTGACAGATCTGCACAATTCCTGCAGACACTACCACAAAGGTGTTCCAAAACACGCTGTAATTATATACATCATGCAGTACTGCAAGTCAACTTCCAGGAGAAAAAAAACAAACCACCAAAAAGCCACAACAGAAACAAAGTCACACTGCACAAGGGTTGCTTAAACAGCAGGTCCCAGGCGAAATTCCACAACATCAAGGGTGCCACGCTGAGAAGCGGCTACTATTGCTCCTCTGCACTTCAGTCACCTGGGGACAAACGGCTGCGCTTTGAAGGCAATGCCATGGCATTATACACATAACTGCTTAGAAAAAAATCCCTGGAATCCAGTGGAATAGGTGGTCTTTGAGCCACCTCATGACTATCACTAAGTGGACTGCATGTAATTAATAACACTCTCGATTAAGCATCATAATCATCAATAAGAAACAAAATATCCCTGCAAGAAGCAAAATGACTTGTAAGAACATGTTAAAAACACACACCGACTTCCCAAATCATGTCTGTGTAAAAGCAGGAGAAAAGAAGTGGTTTTGCCATTTCTAAAAAGATGGGAACAGGGAAGCAATCAGATATTCCTGACACAACTTATTAGCTTGATTACTCTGCTGAATGACAAATGGTGAACTCATTTCATTGTTTATTCAATTTAATTTTTTAATATAATCATCTCTCTTCATAAACATTTAGGAAATACTGATTAATAAATTTTCACTGTCACTGCTGTTGCAATTCATAGGTGCTGGCATTTTAGCAACTGAAAAATCAGCTCTGATCTAACACACTAGACCTATTAAACTAGGGTTACGAGAGAACCAGTGTCCTGCAAAGTGCAAAAAACCACCACTATTACAAGAAAGATGATCAGGAGGTTTACAGGAGTTCCCTCTAGTGATGAGGCATCAGTGGGACTTAGATCCAAACTTGAAGCAAGAAAGAGCTTATATGCTAACTTATTTTGCTTTCAACAATGTTTTTCCTATTTGCTATGAGTTACCTGCAACTCTCAACAAACTCTCTCAACAAAAATGGAAAGCCATGATTTTATATCACCTCACATATTTTTCAGATAAATCAACTGAATCAGCTTCCAAGCTTTTTGAAGAGAGCATGTTTTTAATTAGAATACTAGAAGAGGGAATTACATACCAGCTTTTTCCTCCCTCCCATGAGCAGAACTAATGCAGGTGTAGTGTATATTCCACCTGTGCAGCAGCAACAAGCAGGATGCTTCATGAAGCAGTTTACTATAGATGCACTACACCATTTCCAAGGACATAAAGTACTGACAGACCACACGCAACCTGCTCCTGCCCACAGACATTTGTAGAGGTAACGTGTAAGCAGGCTGCAGACCAGAACTGCTCTGGCAGAGCCAGCTTCTTTCCCAGACAACAAAAAAATTTCGCTTTTTGCAAGCCCAAAGTATGACCTGTGAAGGAGAGCAGTAAGGACCCCTGACTCCATCAGAACAGTTTCACCAGTCCATCTCTGGCAGACACAAATACCACTGCCTTGTAATCTTTTAATGTTCCATGTGTTCACTTTCATTCTTTCCTGCATTTTCCTTTGAGAATATTAAATTGCTTATTAATTTGAGTTCCTTATTAGGTCCATTTGCCGTCTAAAGCAGGTGACATTTTACTTTGTTAGCCTGACTCCAAAGAAATGTTCCATTTGTAAACAAGGAACAAATGTCTCCTAATGTAGGCTGGAAACCAGTGCAGGGCTCTGCAACACACCTACTTTAAAACAGTTCAAAGCTTTATTGAAAATGGTTCTGCTTGGGTTTTTATTTTTGGGGTTTTTTTAAGCATTCCTCATATTATCACACTCCAAGAACTTCCTTCCTTTAAAGGCACACAGACAGCAGTTGAACAGATACATCAGTGACCAATTTTTAAAAGCTGCCACTACAATTCTAACAGCCCTAGCATTTCAGTCTCATATGTGTAGTGCTGCATAATCCCACTGCCCTACGCTGCCAGCACGCAGAAATGTGGCAGCTAGTCATGCAAGAGCAAAATGAAGGTAAAACTGGACCAGTCAGTCCTGCTATGGCTACTCGGAACCATTTCTCAACCATGACACTGCAAAAATCACACAAGAGCTCAAGAGTCTAGAGAATGAGTGAATAACCACAGTTACCCAAGGAAAACCATCACCCCATCCCTCTACTTCCAAAGGTGCCTGGCAAAAGTGACAGAGAAGCCTTTTTCCCCAGTATTTTCTTTAGCAAGCAAGCCATCCTACAAACAAAGCAGAAGCACCTCAAATATCACAGGAATACTCTCAAGTCAGAACATACTCCTTTTGAAAACTCTACCGGTGAGTTCCTTACCTTTTCATCAGGGCATTGCTTCTACACTTTGCCTCTCGTCCTGTCGGCCAGGCATTAACATAGAGTTCTTATTAAAGTTTCATTCCCTACAGAAACAGTAAAAACAAGAATTAAGCAATGTACACGTTTGTAGAAACTTACACTTACTGCACCAGTCCTTAAATGAAGACTGAGTTGTTGCAGGACTTGCTTTCTAAGACAAGGTGACATGTCACTTACCTATTAGAAAGGTATATAAACCAGATTTTAAACTTGAACAATTTATCAAGTTTTATGTTGCATTGGTATTTTAAGAATGTAAATAACATTCAATGGTTATAAAACCCCCAAAAACCACAACCCAAAATAAATCAAAGGAAGGTTGAACCAGCCACTTCAAACTATTTAAACTCTTCCCCTGTTTTCTGATGATAAATAGGTCTCGTGCCTATTCACGTGTTAACCAGCTATTATCAAAGTGCTCCTTTAGATCTTGTCATGGTTTTGGGCTGGACACTAAAACAAACAACAGATGCTCTCTTTTACCTCTCTCTGCAAGATTCTGATATTTAAAGAGATTTTTCTTTCACCACAATCAGCTATACCCATGTACTCTTCCATCTAGCTGCCTTATCCCTATTCACCATTCTTCTCACTGACTGTCACAACTCACTGGTTTTGTTCAGGTAGGGTAAACACCAGTATGACCACTTCTAAACACCAGTATGACCACAGAGAGCTTGAGCTTGTGTTTCATGTTGAGGAACATGCAAGCCAGGCAGCCTGTGCTACAGCTACGTATTTTCAAGCAACAGCTTTCCACTGGGGGATTTAGAAGACAACCTCACTGGAGACACTCTCAGACTTCAATCCTCCAGGATGACTCATTAGCACCAGCAAGGCTGCAGTCAAAAATAAATTTCATCTAAAGGCTTTATTTGCCGTGACTTGGAGAACACCCTTAGAAGATAACCATGAGAAGACTTCAGGAAACAAAGCATAATATAAGAAAGGCTGGGAAAAAACATCTCAGGAGGGTTTATGCAAACCATGAAAGATTTGCTTTCATTCGTGAAGTGGAAAATTTTGGGGAAAAAAAATCCCCTACACTAGATTATCAGAATTATATTTTTGGGAAGACAAAGTTCAAGGTTCTGTTCATAGCCCCGAAGTGCAAGACGACTTATTTCAGCTCACACACTGTTAGTTCATTACTCCTGTAACAATGAGTGGGAAGGTGACAGCCTAGAGAGCAACCCAGCCCCTGGTGCAAGTCTTCCTAATCCATATAGCCCTATGGACTACTACCAGTTAAAGCCTGTTACTCTCCAAGTAACGACTGTAAACATTTTTACACAAGATTGCAAAGTAAGAGAACATGCAGCAGTAGCACTAACTATTTCTGTCCAATGACCTGATCTGTAATATAAAGTTTCCAGGAAGTGTCAGAAAGCAGAATTTTAGGAATCATCTGCAGACCTCAAGCAGAGCTGCAAGAAGTCTAAGAAATAAGCAGCATTAACAGATGAAAAATTTCCCCATGGACACTTCAAAAAACCCATCTTTGCTAGTAAACTATCTGGAAAGCCAGTGAGGAGGGTTACAGGAAAGAAAAATACACTTTTGAGCATCACAAGAAACGCAGCAAGCTCCACTGCCAGTGTACTTGCAGCTTGCAGAATGTATTTACAACTAGCTTGGTGTCCTTCATCTACCAAGAAAAAGCTCTACTTGTTCAAGAATCAAGGTGCAAAGGACCTACATTATTACACCAATAGAACCAGGACTTCCCATTGCATTTTCATTTTTCACTAAGACACTGCCAATACTTCTTTTCCTTCACATTCCCTGCTACTACAGTTAAACAAATGCCAGCAGCAAAGAAAATTACTAACAAATAGGATTTGAATGATCAATTGCATTATTTTTTAGACCCTACTGCAGACATTTGCACTTAATACTGATAGGCAACATAGTCATTAACAAGAGGCCACCAGCCTCCACCAAGTTCCCTTTGGTGCTGTATCAATAGTGGTACTAATGCTAAGAAACTTACTGGCATATAAAAAACCCAACCAAACCACCACAAAATAACCTGCAACATCGCTCTGCCCCTACATAAATGGACCAGAATTGCTACTGAGTTTTTTGCAGGCTCATTCACAATCATCTGTACCAACCGATGGTTAACATACTCTGATCCAAACAGCTGAGGAGCTAATGAAGAGAACTCAGAAAACTTGGCAACAGAAGATCTGAGAGGTGCCCAGGGAACCAAAAAAAAAAGGATAAGAGCACAAGGAGAGAACACAAGACTCCATTTGGGAGCAGAAAATAGGAATGCAGGCCAAGAAAGGAGGAACAGGCCAATTTGTTCAGCAACGCCTGGGAAGAAAGAGAAATTAGGGTTAAATTAAAAGGCTAATCTAAATTCGGTGGGCTCACTGCAGTCAGTCA
>VZTM01040593.1:0-38198 GCA_013400555.1 Jacana jacana | reverse complement strand
ATGAGGAGGAAATGAAAAAGGCTCTTTCTAACATTTTTTACATTAAAGGAACAGCTAAGCTATTTGGCTGTTCAACATCCCATATCATTATGGATGTTATCTCAACATGTTGATACTTAGTGCGGTGTTTATTGTGTTCATGTGTTGTGTTCTTGTAAATCCCTGTCTTTATTAGTGTGATTCAACTGTATTATATATGATTTATATTCCAGTCACTCCCACAGGCTCCAAAAGGTCAGGAAATATTCCCATACCTTTCTAAATAGGTAAGATCAGCACAAGTAATAATTTTAGAATGTCTTGCTAATGAGAATGAGTGATGCAGAGCACATGAGTGGAATCTGGGGAAAAGGGAACGACCTCTGTTCTCTTAGGTTCCAGATTAGAAGCTGTAAAATCAAGCCAATTCTAAGATACAAAATACAATACCATAATCCTATAATCACATTAAGAGAATAATAGATTTCTCTACCAGAGGAAACCATTAGGACTGTTAAGTTGGATCACCTGTGCAGCAAAGGGCTACACTTTTCTCTGAACTGAGCTATGTCTTCTGGTTTCCAGGCTTCAGAAATAATACTTTAATTTGAAATTTAGTTGATCAAATTCATCCACATGAGTTGAAAGTAAACTTTTTATTTCCTATGCATGAGTTGATCAAATTATCATGAATGTAGGTAATAAGATGACTTTCCTAATTTCCTCAGGGCAACAAAAAGCAATTAGCTACTGTGCTATATATAAACAAAAGAACCGTGAAATCTCCTAACTTACGATCACATAAATAATGAGGAGCTTGCTAATAAACCGAAGTAAAATTGAATACCAGATTCTTTGTAGAAATATCTAAGAAGCCATTGACATTAGGATCACATTTCACCATTGACTAAAACAGTGACTGACAAATAGATGAATAAATTACTGCCTTGTGTCTCAAAGGAGATTAATTCCATTGACTTGTGATAGTTATGGCACTCATATATAAATGCATATCTTAATTGTCCTTTAAAAAAGATTTACTAAGATACTTTAAATCTCAGTAATCAGTGAGGTACTTAAAAAAACAATAAATCTAAATGAATTAAAAGAACAACACAGGTCAGAGTAGTGTCTCTGCTCCAATTTACATGGGAGTTTCCTATTTCCATGCAACCCTGCTTCTGAAACTCCAACCTGAGTTTAAGGTGCAAATTTAGCCAGGCCTTCAAGTATTACAGCATACCATTTCACCTCTGAGTAATCACCCAAGTTCAGAACATTTTTAATTTCAGTTTTGATTGTTCAATTAGTAAAGAATAAGGGGTTTTGTTGCTTATTCCTTTTACAGTTATGTAGAAATGCACACAGGTATGGATACAACAGGTTGATGGAATTTTTTGCTTTGTTCTTTTGAGTTAATCTGAGATGTGGGTTAAATTATTCACTTTTTCCCTGAATGTTTAATTAACTATGACTTATACTGGAATTTCATTGCCCAGTAACAAAATGCCAGTTATTTTTATGTAAAACATATGTTTTTCATAGAGAGTTAGATAGTTGTGGGTTGCATTTAGAGATTCTTATAATGCAGTTATCTCTTAGATTTATGTAATAGCTTGTTCAGATTTTTTTTTTTTTTAATTTAAGCTGTGTCAGAAGAGAGAAATCCCTATAGAATCATGGTAGCCTGAATTTCAGGGTATCTAGTCTGTATGGTTTTTCCTCTTGATTTGATTACCTTTTAGTGTAAATGTAATTTATATTATGTAAGAAATACAGTTTACACATTAATTGCTAGAATTTTTGGCTAAGTATTTTTAAGTAATAAATAGGGAGATATAAAACCTGAGCAGGAGCATAGCGCTTTCACTTTTCCATTTTAAAACTTTTATAATAAAATGGAACTTCAGCTGTTATCAAAAGGGAAGGTGACCTTTTAGAAACCAAAGTAGGTAAATAGATCTTATGCTAGCTGGAATGAAGAAAGCTCCTTAAAATAAAATGGAGCAAAATTCAGTGGCACTGTGGAATCTAGCCCAGGCTTAGATGGTCTGCAAGCCGTTTTCATATTACTGTGCTCCTTGGTCCTTTCTTTGAGATGCAGTGAGTACCCTACTGACCAGCTAGCCACTCAGCTTGTCCCTGCTCTTCTGTGAGTCATGAATGTATAACACAACCTTTTGAAATGGGGTACTAGAAGTCTGGGAATGTGTGACAAACAAGGAAATTGCAGAGAAGGGAAAACTAGGTGACAGAACAGGAAGACACAGCTATTGTGATGAACCACCAGAAATTTTAAACTCTTATCACACACACACACGTGTTAATTTCAGCTGTACATCTACAACCCAGCATGCCAATTTATAATCTTTTTTGTGTAAACCTCCTTAATTAGATGAGCATTTTGGGCCTGCTGTTACTCTCAATTTATGCAGTCAAAAAATACTCTGTGAGGCTATTAATGAAATTCCAGTGATTTTTCATCTGGATTACATTTTGTTACACTGGACTGCACTTGACTCAGAATCTTGCAGTTAAAAATTGTTTTCAGCTCCTTTTAATTCAGCCATAATAGCTCACATAGTGTTTAATTTATGGTGAAAGCTGTAGGCAGTAAAATATTTTTATTATTTTATAGATAGAGAAACTGCATCCAAGGAGTTCCAAGTAATTTGCCTGGAGCAAGATGATTATTGTCATAGCTAGGACCAGAATGCAGAGGAACACAGCTCCCATTCTCATGCTTCATCTACTGTTTGCAGTGACCCATGTGCATTTGCTTACAAATTTTTCTTATATGTAGCAGGGGAAGAGCCACAATATAGTTCTTGATAATTGCACTAAAATGTACTCTTCGTTTCGAGTATTAACAATCTCTTAATCCTTCAGTGTAATAGAGCATTTTATTATTTCAGCAACATGCAAAGACGTGATATGAAGTACAGTCTGCTTGAGGAATAGAAACGTGTGTTTTCTTTAGGGGAAAAAAAGTGCTTTGGTTAGGGAAGACTCACTGTTCAGAAGGTCAGTTTTATTTTTCTTCTCACATGGTGAGGCTGTTACAGATGGAAATACCGTCTCACTGGTAGGAGGTTCTCTAAGTAGAATATAACAGAAATATTTCAGGATTGAATAATCACACATTGACTTTAAATGGTGATATTTTCGTACAAAAAAGGACTCATCTCATGCTATCAAACACTGGATCTGTTCCCAGGTAAGGTAATTTCAAAACAGAGACTAATTGTGTTGGCCAGGATCAGCATTAGAGCATTTCTAGTAATTTTCTGTGGAATGAGCTGTGCTTTGTTTCATTATTCAGTTCTAAACTGAGCTGGAATAAGACACACATCTCCCTCCCGAAACAACAAACAAAATCCCCCAAACCTGCAAAAAGACCCCACCCCAGCCTCCCAAAAACCCCAAAGAAACAAGATAAATGGAAGATTGTTAGGAACAGGACAATGGCTTGAATATCTGTGAGAGATTAGTTTAAGGAAAATAGAGTAAGGAACATTTTGTTTTAGAATAGAAAATGGATGTACATGACACTGCAGTTTGAAAATTATTTAGCGCTAATACAGAAGTCTTTGTATGTAGATCTTAAAACCTCCTGCAAGGAATGGCTAAATCTGCTTACATATATTGATCATATATATGTTGAAAGATAGGACAGAAAAAAAAAACAAAACCAAGTGCAGGACACACTGGGACTTAGCTAAAATAATTGGGAATATGTCCTTTTTGCTTGTCTTACTTGCTAATCAAGAGATATCACCAGCTCTTCAAAAGCACCCTGCAGAGATAGAAGTGGCTTTTGCCTGGATGCTCACTCAGCTGTAAGAAATAGACAAAAAAGGTATAGTTCAGTAGAATTTCTTGCGAAGTGCAAAGATTGGAATGGAACTGCTGAATCACCAAACAATCATATTTCTGCTCTGAGGTGAAATCGGGAACAGAGTCATAATATGAAAGAAATGAATGCTTAGTAGGTTATTTGGAACTTTAGGTGCATTTTCAAGCCTGAGGTAGGTAACGTCTGAAACAATCCTTCATTTCAGGTATAGTAACCAAAGAGTAGCAGCTCTCACTGATGGTTCTTCTGGCAGATATTTGGCTGAATACAACTGAGAGAAGGAAAATCCCCTAAAGCAATATGAAGGCAGCATCAGGCCGGATAAAGTAGCTGAAGTACATGATGATCAGGTTCAAGAAGCAGTGAAAAGAACTGCTGGGTCCCATATGGCTGATGATTCGTTCCTTCAGGCTCGTTCTCTGGCAACATGCTTGTCACTCAGAAAAGCTCAGCCTCTTCCACATCACCTGGAGTGATCCTCAGGTGTGTGCATGCAGTGAGGGGTATGGAGCTGGCTGGGGCAGGGATGTTACTCAGTTTCGGTGTACCAGTGCTGCTCAGCAGGCATGAGTGTGGCTCAGCTGTAGAGCTGGGCTCATCGCCCATTCAGTAGGAGGGTCAGGATATAGAACTAAACATTCATTGGCATTTTTGCTTAAGAGAGTAGGAAGTGGTTTCTGCATTATTCTTTTTTTTTAATTATTATTATTATTGCTGCAAGCTGTGAGGATGCCAAAGGGACAGATTATTGCTGTTGATTTCTGTTTGCCATTATGATAAATCACTATTTGCAGTTTGTGGTAGCTATGGCTCATTTTTATTGTAGGCCACAGTGCCTGTCTACTTTCCACCATTTCCTATTGTCTGTTTACAGCTTACTTTTTCCATTTCCTATGTTTATGGTTTGTAATAAATACACTTGTTTCAGGGCCCTTAACGAAGCTGCAACCAATATCCAAGCTAGTATTTGTAATGCACAAATGTGGAACATCAGTGCAAGGAAGACTGGAATATCAGATCTGGATAATCTAAGGAATTCTTTCAGTAGAACTGGGACAAATATAATAGATGGTACACAGGCAAGCTTTGGGGGTCTAATCATAAACATTTTCTTCATAAGTTATGAGTTCCTTAGTAGGAAAAGCATTGAAGTGTATTAATTGATTGTTGAATTGCCTTGAGGTTAAAAAAAAAAAAAAAAAAAAGTATATGCTTAAGGACAGGTGTGTTCCTGCTCCGGCAGGCAGATTGGACTAGATAATCTTTCAAGGTCCCTTCCAATCCCTGATATTCTGTGATTCTGTGATTTGAGATGAGGGAGATTTATGATATCATATGCTACTAAAAATATCTCTAAATCCACAGTTGATAAATTTAATTACTCATCAGCTCTTTACATTACAATTCATTACCCCGAGGTAATAAAGATAAAATAAAGCATTTAGATGCCATTGTTACAGTATGTTTAGCAGAATGTCTCTAATCAATGCTGCTTGTGTTTACGCAGCATAATTAATAGAAATATATGCACAGTTGTGAGCAACTCAGTTTTCACAGGTGCCTGACTGCTTTCTGTCTTTTATTTTCTATTACTTTTCGGTAAGGAAAGCTAGTTTAATTACAGGCATTCAATTAAAGTTATTTGCTGATCTTACATTTTAAAGTCCTACTGTAATTATTAACTGTAATTATTTTATTATATATTAAAAATATGTCCTAAATCAGGATAGCTCTGGTTATAATCCATTATATACATCACTTGGTAGTAAAATTTTGCCAGAAATTTTATTTTAGATAATGAAGCTCTGAAGTAATCAACATTATATTCCATAGTAGTGAGTACTATTTCAATATATTATGCATAACTAAAAGTTTTTGTAGATAGAAAAGTTATTTTATCTGAAGGCCGATGACACCTGTGTTGTATATTATAGCTAAAGTGGTTGTATAAATGGTAAGCGTAAATCTTTCCTGCTGACTAGTAAACTTTGACTCTTCAGTCCAAATCAAAGATTACTGTAATCTATGAATCAGTTACCTTTCAGCCCCCATTTCAGAAGCTTGGTCCTCATTTTTAGAGCAATCAGGAGATGAACTCTCAGCTGCATCAAAGACAAACATCAGTTTGTGAAGCACCATAGCATCTACAGACCACTGGGAGAAAGACCAGGATGAAACACATGAGAACTGGAAACAGGACAATTTCCACTATTAATAACACGTTAAGCACCTCTTTTATGATGGAACACTAAAGGTGTATTTTCCTTTCTGAAAAGCAAATTTAGAAAATCAAATCCAGAAATTCTACTCCAGCAGCATTTTGATTCTGAAAAGAGCTAAGCCATGCAGCCTTCTGTAGCATTGGTTTGGCTCTTTTGAAATCAGTTTGAAATATTTTCTTTAATTCTTAATGAAAAGATGTACAGGGATTTAATGCTGCTTAAATAATCCATTTTAGAAATTCATTTAGACTAACTTTTTTGAGTGTGGTCATACAAGAGACAATTTTTTTTATTAATAATTTATTTCCTTTTCATTCAGGAGGTCAGTTTTTTAGATGTAAATTTCTTTGCAATGTCTCCATTTTTTAGGGCAGTGTTCTTGCTGTTACTCTCAGCAAGCATGTGCTTACCGATTAAAGATTGTCTTGGTCTACCTTTCTTGCTGTTTCATGCATTATATACTGTTTAGTCTGTCACTTTAATCACCAGAATCAATAACTGTGATCACACCCGAGGATGTTACATGACTGCATGACCCAGATATAAAAGTCTAGAAAAAAAAACCCTGATACTTTGGAGAGCCTTATACTTGATTTATTTTGAAATAGCAAAAATGTTTGCTGGAACAAGTTGAAGACTTAACTTCCCCCTAAAATCATGGGATAGTTCTAATTCAAGCTTCTAGTTTAACTGCATGGTGAACATGTATAAGGGGGCTTCATTAAAACAAAGGTAAAGAGTCCTCATTGCAACAATCCATACAAGGTCACAGCACCTCGAAGAGATTTATTTTTCAAGATTTTTGATACATGGCTCAATGCACAACACAGGACTGATGTATACTATGGGAAATATGGCACCCAGCAGTGAGCAGACTCCTATGCTCCTTAGTCCCTTTTAAAGACAGAAGGGCATGTGTAAATGGCATAGATGTACTAAATATTTGAGATATGGAATTTATTATAAAACATTAATTTCTTGCTGATCCTAGGCTGTTTCATCTGTATGTTTCATATTGTGCTGTTTCATTAAACATTTTCACTGTAAACAGGAGATAAGTAGTGCTATTTGGGTTACATAACAGAATAATATTGGTGGTGACAAGAGTCTCTGCCAGTGCCTTTCTCTGTGATGTACTCACACTGAAAGGCTATCATCCGGCAATCTGAAATATTGTAGGACATGGAGAAAATCTGGACTACACGATGTGGCTGATGTAAGAGTGTTATTTTGGGGCAGTGTCACGTTTTAATCTATGTCATTTAATTTATTTACTGAAGTCAATATGCTGAATTGTCTAAACTAGATCTCAAAGAGCTTAGCTGGTTACTGGAAGTGGCATACCTATATTACTAGGGTCATACAAACTGAAGGGAATCTTCCTCTCTGACTGTTCAACTTTTAGCAGTCAGGTGGGTTCATTCTGAGTTAGTTTGGATATTTCTGCAGGACATTGAACTTTTGCTATTAAGCTTTTACTGTCTTTTGCATAAATGAATAATTCTCCTTCCCAGTACATGGTCCAAATCACAATTCTAAAGCCATGGGCTTAAGCTGGGGATCCTTCAATTTCTAGTTTAATATACTTCAACCTTTGCTATTTCAGTACTTCTTGTACAGAAGGTAATATATGTATTGAAGTCAATTTATCCAGTCACTGTAAGAAAAAATGGCAGGTTTAAGAGCATGACTAAATACTATGATTTCATATANGAAGAGGATTAAGACCTAGTGAAGCCTCTGAGTTTATTTCATGAGGTTTCAAGAACATATGGAAATGGGCTATAGACTACATAATCTTTTCTTCAAAATCATTATCTCAAGTGAATTATTTAATTTTGGAAGTGACATATTGCATAAACAGTGTCTCCAGAAAATAAAGACATAATGTTGTTGGCACAAAGGGCAGACACATGCAGTGCTTTCAAATCATCAAGGATGTCAGTAGTTCATAAGCTTTATTTTCAGCAAAGGTTAGACTCACCAGCCTCATACCTCATGTGACAGATAAAGATGGCTATAGTAAATAATTCTGTCTTTTTCAACTGAAATAATGGCACATGGCTGGACTCTTTTATCCCAAAGAAAAACTGTAGACCCTCTACATGGAGGGAGATGGCTGCAACTGCCTTAAGAAACAAATTGAATCCGTACTGTGAGTTTAAACTATGATTTTTTAAGGTGTGATTTCCCCTCTTTCCATGGGTTTCAAGGGATGCGTTTATCCATGTAAAACATTTTTTGTTCCTAGTTCAATTACATTAGAGACTTTTGTATTTTTGTTTTGTGGCCTGCCAAAGGCCTTCAGCAATTGAAATGGGTACCATGCCTTTCTGGACTGCAGTCCAAGCACTCAAGATGTTGAGGCATATGACCAACATTATGCATTTGGACAACAATTATTTCAATTTTTATTTTCTTTTGTGATTAAAGGATACATATGATCCACTTATTCATAGAGAGGATCCTCGACAGAAGTATGTAGTCAAATTTACTTGGATATCAGTAAAGTCCCATTGGGAGTTTAGTTATTTAGTTTCAACTTTCTTAGGTCCCGTTGTAGGGAAAAAAACAACCAAAGAACTTAAAGAATAAGCCTAGTGTTTCTATGTCTGAGCATTGTTTTTATTGTAGAAGTTCTTGATTTGTTGATATCTTGAAATTAGTATCCTTCTGACTGCAAAAGAATGTGTTTTCATATAGATACAACTTTAAGTGAGAGCAGACACATTTGTTTAAGACAGAAACGGAAGAGGAGCTCATTAGCAGCAGATCATATTAATGCTAAATGCTAAAATTTGTATGAAATTGGTACAAATAAGCCAATATTAGACTGTATAATCACACTTTCGTTTTATTTTTGTTGCTGTGATGTTACAGTATAAATGCTTCAGGCCATGTGTATAATGCAAAGCCTCTTCTGTAAATTCATTGTAGGTGACTGTTTTTAACAAGTGACAGTTCTAAATATAGCCCAATCAGTAAAACGATATTGCTCTTAGGTTGGGCTGATCACATTGCCCCAGGTTTTTTCCCTCTTCTCTATTACAATTTCAAATAACAAAAATAAGAAATTGAACAAAAGGAAAGCTATTTCTCTTGAGGGATTCTCTCATAATTTTAAAGAATGATGAAGCCTTATGTCAGGGTGACATAGTTTTACTTCAGGTTATTTTTGCTCAAGTTAGTGTACATCTTTAAAAAGATGATTGGAAATGAAGTGTGCATTTACAGGTGATCAAATATACATATTTACAGTGTACATGAAGGAGGGATGAGGAAAATACACAATGGGTGCATACATCTCACCTCTGAGCAATGTGGGCTTTAAAATGAATAGCCTCTAAGGTTGTGATTTACAGCAAGGATGTTTCTAAGAATGCAATTAATTTCTGCCTGACAATAGTAAACAGCAATTACAACATTTTGAGTGTCAGAGAATTTTCAAGAAAATGTATGTTGGTACTCAATTTGGAAAAAAATGTCATAAAAGGCTACAAGAAAATCTAATGGGAGTCATAAATAAAGCTTTACAGTTCTCTTTCTGTAACAAATTGTAATTCTAAAAATTGCTGCTATGTATAGCCTAAGTGGAAATAATGTAGAAGAGATGTCACGTTAATTACAAACACACATGAGAGTATCTTTTTATATTAAGAATTTATTGTTTCTATTAAAAAAGTGCTACCAGATTTAGAAAGTTCCAAGCAAGGAGGGAGGAGCTGAGGCATGCAAATCCAGCTATGGCTGTGTCTGTCACCAGCACTGCAAATGAGAAGGTTGATGTTACTTACCTCAGTGACTGCCAGTGCTTACTGTGCTAAAAGTCACATCCTGTGTTCTAAGCAGTGTCCCATGGTTTGGATCTTTCCTCCCTTCCGAATGCATGCCTCTGCTGGGAAGGATGACCCATCTAGGTAATGGCTCTGGCATGTCCACTTGTAAGTTAAATTTCTGGTATGAATTGTGGGCTGAATACGGTACTTCTATTAAGCCCAGAGCAGTATGAATACCATAGGCACAAAGCTTTGTCCCGGTGGCAGAACTGTCTTGGTCATTAAATAGCTGAGGTTGAAAAGTTCCCTGAAAATTTACTCATATGTAAAATATCTAAGTAGTGTAAGAGCTGCGTTTGTCAACTGCTATATGAAATATAAGGGCCTGAGGATGTTTGAGAGAATGTCTTGATTGAGCAATATGCTGACCCCTGTGGGAGTCACTGATTAATTATGATATTCGTTGCCCAGATCTCATGCACGTTTTAGTAAAATAACTTCTACCTGGACAGGCAGGTTGTAGTCAGGTGTCTGTATTTTGAAGTGGTTGTGCTATAGTTTCTCACTGGAAACAATAGTGTCCTCTGCAAGCTTTCAGGCTGATTTCAGATTCTCTCCAAACTTCACCCAAACTGAGATTTTGGTTAAGCATTTGTATTCACGCAGAGGTAAGTATATCGCTGTATGGGAAATGGAGAAAATACACTGAGGTTCAGCATCATATATCCCATACTGCTTCCCTGCATTGTCCCATCGCTGATCCCAGATATTTCTGTGCAGCCCCATGACTGACGTGGAGCTGTGTGGATGTTGGGGATGGATCCAGTAAAGAGCTTTCCCAAGCCCAGCTTCTTATGTCAGGTGTACTTTCAAAATGGGCTTGATGTGTCAGTGCTTAGGCTCGTAGTTTTCCAGGTTTGAAAATGTAACCAGACGTGTTTGATCTCTAGAGAAGTAGGTGTGCTCTGGCTCACAATCTGAACACCTGCATTTAAAACACTATTTCCTATATAATTGTATTTCAGCATTTAACTATAATCCTCTGAAGAGGCTATGTAAGAAGCTAAATTTTAAATGAAAAACAAGAAAAAACCCTATGTGTGTTCTTGAGCGTCAACATATGATGCAAACTGGCCTCCACCAGTCTGCCTTCTAATTATGTGCATTTATCTGTGTTAATGGAACTTGGTGATGAGGCCAGAAATAGCAGTAATGATAAACTATTCCAAGTTCGTCATCCTAAGAGCAGGAATTTGGGAGCTGTCAAAGTACATTTTTTATTAAGTACCCACATTAGCCTACTGAGCTGTAAGAGAGGCTCTGAAGAGAGCCCCTGTCATAGCTGAAATGCAGTTGTTCCCTTCAGAGCCCATATGAGGTGCTTGTGCAGATCTGCAGACTCTGGCTTTAATTTGGTGCCTGCTTCTCAGTTGCAGCCCCATATGGAAATTCTGAGACATGTCTCACAGAAGAGGGGGACGGACCAAATTCTAGGGCTTATTTGCATCAGCAATAAGCTTAGTGCAGCTCATGTCTGCCCAGTTAGGATGAGGTATTTGATTCACCTGGGAAATGACCTGTCTGTAGCTCATCAAGCCCCAACTGGATTTTGGCTGTGGTGATCCACCCTGAGTGCCACTGGTGGCAGATGGCAGTCTCCACCTCTCCTCTCCTCTCCTGTCCTCACAATTGCACATCAGTGGTTGTGGTTTGGCAGGAACAACACCTGGCTGAACTCACCAGGCTCCATGGTAAGTTGTCTCTCCTGTCAGTGTCACCCATTCAGTACAGTTTCCTTGCGATTTTCTTCCAGAGCGAGAAGTGCTTTCCTCTAGCTGCCAGGAGAAATCTGCCTGGCAGGTTCTCAACTTCTGCTCCCAAAAGCTGTGTGTGAGCCCATCTGCGGTGAGGGCACTGTGGTAAGCCAACCCAGGCACCAAGCCCTGCTGGGTTGCTGTGTGAGGTTGCAGGGAGCTGGTGGGGCAGTGCTGGGGGAAGGAATGGTGGCCTGAGGGGGGCAGGCACCTTCCTGCCCTGGGGCAGGTTTGCTGCTCACTCACTCCTGGCAGCCCGCGCTGGCTGAGGCGTCCCTGCACGGTTGGGCCCTGTGGTTGCCTCGCTGAAGGGTGTGTGTGGTAAGGAGTGCTGGAAAATGTACCCACTGTCCTTCGACTCCACTTGTTATGTTTGACATGACTTCTCTGTAATGCTTGTGAATGGGTTGACTGTGCCCTTCCTGCACAGCTATACAAGAATTTCTCCTTCCAAGGTGTGCAGGAAAGCCAAGTACTGAAAGTGTTCATTTGCAAATTCAGTGTGGTTGCCTGAAGGGGCTGGTGGGACATGGTTTAGTGGTGGTTTTGGCAGTGTTAGGCTAATGGTTGGGCTCATTGATCTCAAAGGTCCCTTCCAATCCAGACATTTCTAGGATTGATTCTCTTGTTTGTTTTACTCCTGCCTGGGGAATTTTAGAGGTATGGTTTGCAATGGCATGGGTTCATGTGAGGTGGGGCACCTGGTGAGTGCTCTCCAAAGGTAGTCTATATGTAATTAACTTAAGTTATATATATATATATATTTGACATCATGAGGTCACTTCAGAGAGCAGGTAGGAATGTAGAATCTAAAAGAAAACTATAAAATTGCTGAATATGCATAACTAAATTTTCTGTTAAGGAAAAGAATTAAAATTAAGCTATCTGGGAGTTCAGCTGAATTCAGCCCATTGAGATCAATGAGTCTACACAATGCAAATCTGCTAAAAAACTAGGGGTAGCAGAATGCATCCTTGCAAAAATATAACTTACAACAGAAAGTTTCACAGCATTTTTTTTTTCTCTTAAGTGGTGTTTATAAAGCACACAATACTTTCTTCCCTGTGTTTTCTTTAAAAAGCCTCGCTTTATACATATCACTGCTGACAAGCTATGTTGTGATGTGTCAGTTTATGTTGTGTCAATTGCCTCTGGTTATATAATGTGCCATGACATGACTAATGCAGCCCAACATGAGTCACCTGTCGTGACAGCTTTATGCTCTTGAAAGAAACGGTTTGTCCTCCCTTCAGAACACTTTCTTCCTTTTTCTTAAAGATGCAATTTTATCTAACTCATTGTTTGTTATTTCAAGTTTTTACAAAAAAAAGGTAAATGGGCACATACATTCAGTATGACTGTATATGAATAAACTATTATTGAAATGTGTAAAAGCACAGGGTGCTCTCACTGCTTGTTGTGAAGGGAGATGATTATAGATCTGCTACTACAATGTAGCACTGTACCTAAAGAAAATGTTACTACTGGAACAGAAATCCCAAGAGATGGGTGGCAATCTAAAGGTAAATGGCTTTAATCAGGTCTCATTTGTACCAGGAAATTATATATAACATTACACTGAATTATTAACACTGGGCCATGTTTGTAGTGTTAAACATATAATGACATAAGTGCTTAATAGAGGCATATGTCAAATGTGAACACAGCATAGATATAAATGCAGATTTTTGCCCATTTTTCTTTTAGAAGATATATTAAGATACTCTCAGCCATTGCTTTCTAATTACAAGCAGCCATTTGTGGTGTTTGAAGCATAACAGGAGGAGATTTTATATTTCTCAAAGGTAGGAAATTTGTATTTAGACGTTAACTCATGTCTTGCATTTTTCTGTTACCTTTTATGCATTTTTTGATTCGGTGGTGTTTTTTGTTTGAAATCAGAAAAGGCATTGTCAGGTATTTCATGACCATTATACATTTGCTCCTCAGATAAAACCAGGCCTCATTTGTATAAAAGAATAATATTTTTTTCCTTAAAATACACTATCTTTGTATCATAAGAGATTATGTTCGTGTTTTCTTTAAGAGATTGAATGATTAGTATAACCAAGAAAAGAACATCATTGCATGCTTCTTGGGTTATACAGAAAACCTCAGAGTTCTAAATCCTCTAGGCTTATTCAGATACCAAATGATAATTGCACAAACTCATGTCCTTCCTATAATTAGCATAAGAAAACCCAAGCAGGTTCCAATAAAGACCTACTGAAATCAGTTCAGTTATCTTCCAGCAGGTGATGAATCAGCAGCAACAATTTTATCGACTGCAGAAAAAGTCTGAAAGAGTGCATTTTTACAGATTTTTATCACTTATTATTTTTACCATGTCCTATCAGTTTTATTCTTCTGCATCATTTTTCAATAAAATGCCATGCTCATTGTCTGATATCAATGACCCATTAGACTTATTATTTCATTACTTGAGAGTGTTTATGAGCTTATGAGTAGTTATATAGTACTGGCCTCTAAAAGACTTTATATCTTTATGCCTCTCCCTTTTTTTTTTGTTTCTTTTGTTTTGTTTTTTAACTCTACGTTTTACATCTTTCTTGGTGGAATGAAATTATTTCAGAGGTTAAAAGACAGACAATGGAAGAATGTACTTTAAAGTTAATTTGTATATTAAGTCTATACTATTGTAGAGTTAGACCTTGCAAATTTTGTATTATGCTGTTTGTATTATGTTCTCAGTTTCCCTGTGGCTGGATACTATAGTCACTATAGAGAAGATTTTAAGTACAACTGGAAATTTGTATTGTATGTGATATAGATGTCAAATTTGCCAAGTGTGCTGAATCTGCAGAAGAGTTTTTCTATGATGTTGAACATGGTGATGTACTGTCCTGTGCTAGGTTAAATAGCCCATGAAAATGTGAGGCAATGATGCCAGATAGCTTTTTAACTATGCAACACAATAGCACTCTAGATTTACTGTAAATGAAACGACAAAAAGGAAAAAAAACGTCAACCACAAGCAAACTTATTTATGTACACGCAACAGTTCTTCATTTGTGATCACGAAGGGTCCATTCTAGTGTGCTAGTCTCACCTCTTGTGCTTTCAGTCTGGCACAAGGAGGCTAGGACCAATTCTTTGAATATTGCTTTCAGCAACTGATTGACTGCAATGCAGGTTTGAGTTCCCATTTGGTTATGTATCACATTCTGTTTATATTTTAGTGTTGAGCAAGTCCAGCCACTGCCTTTTGAGTAAAATGAGCAGAATGTTGTCACAAGCCCAGGTGGCCAAGGCCAACAGCATCCTGGTTTGTATCAGGAATAGTGTGGCCAGCAGGAGCACAGTAGTGATTGTGCCTCTGTACAGCCTGGTGAGGCTTCACCTTGAGTACTCTGTTCAGTTCTGGGCCCCTCACTACCAGAAGGACATTGAAGTGCTGGTGCATGTCCAGAGGACAGCTACCAGGCTGGTGAGGGGTCTAGAGAACAAGTCATATGACGAGAGGCTGAGGGAACTGGACATGTTTAGTTTGGAGAAGAGGAGGCTGAGGGGAGACCTCATTGCCCTCTACAACTACCTGAAAGGAGGTTGTAGAGAAGTGGGTGTTGGCCTCTTCTCCCAAGTGAATAATGACAGGACAGAGGAAATGGTCTGAAGTTGCAGCAGGGGAAGTTTAGATTAGATATAAGGAAGAATTACTTTACTGAGAGGATGGTCAGGCACTGGAACAGCATGCCCAGGGAGGCTGTGGAGTCACCATCCCTGGAGGTATTTAAGAAACATGTAGATGCCTCACTTCAGGGCATGCTCTTGTGACATGCTCTAGTGGCTGAGATTGTAGGGGTTTTTTTTGTGTGTGTATGATTGGAATTAGTGATCTCAGAGGTCCTTTCAATCATGACAATTCTGTGATTCTGTTATTTCAATCAGTTGATAAAGCTTAGGATTTTTATCCATTTTACATAGTTGTTGGATCCTATGCTGGCACTTGGATAGAACACTACTTATGAGTAAATATAAGTATATAATATTAAATATAAATATATTCACCCCTTTTTTTCTCCCACATTTTGTGCTGCTCTCCATTCTTTGCTGTAGATACAGAAATAAACATACCTACCTATTCTTTCTGTTTTCCTTGTGTGCACAGCACATAAACTTTTCTGGTTTTATCAATTTTATATGGTTAATAATGAAGCTATAACATAAGAATAGAAGTGTCCCAGTTCCTAATTTTCCTCTGTAACTACTAGGGACCAAATTCTCAATAGTAGGAGCGAGGTTTCTCCCTGCAAAGATATGTAAGCTGCTCACATTAAATATTTACTCATGCTTTCTGCAGCCTTCCCTTCAACTCCAGAACACACTTGCCTCTTGTGAAAAGAATGATGCAGTTCATTCATAGCAGTAACTAGCAGTGAAGAATAGCTAGCTTAGGCAATCTGATGTGTACTTTGACAAATATTCTCATTAACCTGTACTAACAAACCAGTAAAATCTTCAGGTTTTTTTATGTGTTGTTAATGACTTGACATTTGTTCCATTCAGCTCTGGTCACTATTAGCTAACTTAATCTCTGTCCAATTTGCCAGCTATGGTTGCTGAATTTTTACTGAGGAACTTCAGGTTGTGTTCTCCAGCTCCTTAGGATATTAATGTATTATGAGTCTTCTGTTCAGTAAAGGTGTACAAAAGGGTAAAACTTATGTTTTAGACAGGTTTCACTAAAATTATTACACTGCATGCAGCATGTTGTACCAGTGCTCTCAGGGATGTATTTTGGACCATATGTTACTTTTCATTTATACAGTCTGAAATGCTTATCTAAGAATCCACTTCTAGTTCCTGTGAAAGAACTGAAAGAGTGTCAGAAGGAGGAGTCTGAGCTTGGACTCCGAATTCAAAACCAGCAGCTGTGTTACTCTTACTAAATGTGCACAGTATGGTAATACTTGATGGAGATGAAGCATATTGATAGGGTATTTTCTTTGGAATTCTGATGGTAGAACTTGTAAACTTCTCCCCATGTTGGATTCTGCAGCAGTTAATCAGGGAGTGGTGGCTGCATGTCCTGTATCCTTTAGTCTTTGAGATGGCTGAGTCTGAGAATTGCAGATCTTGCTCCATGACCTCTGCTGCATGATCTAAAGGAGCAGCTCCGTCACTGGCACCAAGTCTCCCCTCTGTGGGGAATAACTATTGTAGAGTAACATCCATTCAGATGCACTGAATCCCATTTCTTCCTCTGGGTTATGGCTGGGGGAACAGGGAATGCTAAGGGAAACCTTTCAGGTTTCCCTCCTCCAGAAAGGAGTAGTATTTTGTTGAACTGCTTTTGTTAGTAATTTTGCTTACATTAGACTCATGCTAAACAGTAAACTGATCAAATTTTAGGAAGGATATAATGTTTATGTTGCTGAAAATTTTATAGTGTTACCAAAGAAAATACTGAAATGCTGCATTTTGTTCTCAAATACTAAAACCTGGAACAGCAAGTACAAAGAATGAAAAAAGGAGACTTTTTTTTTTTTTTTTTTTTTTTTGTAAAACCGCTTTATTGCAGTTCATATGATTCTTATTATTTTTACTAAAAAGACCTATAATATATTTTATTTTTCTTAGCAAATATAACTGATACTTATTGTCTGGTACCTTAGCTTGCACTTAATGTTGAACATTATAGAATGACCTTAACTGATCTAACTAAGTAACTGTAGAAGACAACATAATAGGTATTTATGATGTTCCTCAGAAGAATTGGTGACTGTCCTCCGGTAATACATGTATTACACAGGGAGTTCTTTCAAATATCAGCAGCATTTGATCAATTTAACAAGAAGTTGTTGTGTTCAAAGAACCTTGAACTCAGAACATGCACTCTGAGACTGACACTATTTCTGGAGAAGAAAATCGGATAGAAATCATGTATTTTCACATCTGCCTTTAAAATTGAGAATGGATTTCCCTTCTGTAGAAGCTGGCTGTGAATGGAGAATACCCATGGGCACACATGCTGGAAGTCAGGCAGTATTCCATGGGCTATCAGAGAGTAGCCAGAGGCAGGCTTTGGTTCTGTGAGCTCAGCTCTTCAATTTCTCCCTTGTGCGTGACCACAGAGAAATGGTACATTAGTGATGCCTTTTACTGCTAGTCAAAACTTTCAGACAATTGTTCTTGTGCAGTGAAACCATAGGTATTTCAAAAGTGTGGGCAGAAATCCTATCAGCTGACTTAGAATCCTGTCAGCAGATTACATTATGTATTCAACGCATCATGGTTTGTTGCACGGAAAAATCTCTGAGGGTATTCTTGAGTTAAAGGGTCTTTAGGCTGCGTAACTTCAGCTGGTGAGCAATCAGGCGCTCTGGAATATTTATGGCACATGTTGTGTCATAGCGTGGAGAAAAGAGCAAATACTATCGCAGTGCAGATGGAGAGATTGCCTTTTTCCTACATCTGATTTCTAAAGGTACTCTGGGAGCATAAACTTAAGAATCCCCTTCTGTTACTAATCAGATCACTAGCATACTTTGACTGTAGAAAGATGCATGGGCAACAAGGTAGCTCTTTAGTAAACAAATATGAGAGGAGAGTATTGGCATAAATTTTTCTTCAAGCATTATGAAAATTATAAACTCATAGACTTTTCAGGTTCCCAGGCCTCTTAAGCTTGTTCTTGTCTAGAGTCTTTCATAGAATCATATAGGTTGGAAGAGACCCTTGGGATCATCAAGTCCAACCATCAGCCCTACTCTACAAATTCCCCTACACCATATCCCTCAACACCACATCTAATCTACTCTTAAACACAGTCAGGGAGGGTGACTCCACCACCTCCCTGGGCAGCTGATTCCACTGACTGACCACTCTTTCTGTGAAAAACTTTTTTCCTAATGTACAGCCTAAACCTACCCTGCTGCAGCTTGCAGCCATTCCCTCTTGTNGCCCATCGACCAGCACCCCCAGGTCCCTTTCTGCCAGGCAGCTCTCCGGCCACACTTCCCCAAGCCTGTAGCGATGCATGGAGTTGTTGTGGTCCAAGTGCAGGACCTGGCACTTGGCCTCGTTGAAGGCCATGCCATTAACATTGGCCCATCTATCTAGTCTATCCGAGTCCCTCTGTAGAGCATCCTTGTCCTCAAGCAGATCAACAATCCCACCCAACTTAGTGTCATGTGCAAACTTACTAATAGTGTTTTCTATGTCCTTATCTACATCGTCAATTAAGATATGAAAAAGGAAAGTCCCCAGTACTGAGCCCTGAGGAACACCACTTGTGACCGGCCGCCAGCTGGATTTAACTCCATTGAGCACCACCCTTTGGGATCGTCCTTCCAGCCAGTGCTCAATCCAGCAGATCGTATGCTCATCCAGGCCATGAGCAGCTCAACAGCATACTATGTTTTCTATATGGTGGTGGAGGATGGAGGGAAGTAATAAAGAAGCTTTTACTGCTACCTAGCCTATTGTGCTTGTGATAGCATAAACCCCACAACTTGTATAGGCTAGATGTGTATTTAGTCTTCTGTTGAGAGTGGCTGAACACTGTTTTTGCATGCTCTTCACTTTCAGTGATATCATTCATACTGTGGGAAGAGGGGAAGAAAGGCTAGGAGGGAAGGAGTAAAAACACTTTAAAAATATTAGAAATGCTTGCCAAAAATCAGTGGGAAGGAGTGAGAAGAGTTGCCGTGACAACACCTAACATTGTACCTCTGAAGAATTGCTGTACGCGTTTGACACACTTGCAGTTTCTGTAGATCATGGTGTAGTTTCCTCCTTAGCTCAACTTGCAACTTTGTAGATACAATATTGCAGAAGGATGCTTTTTTGGAATAGAAGACCTTTTGCTTCTATAGCTTCTATAGCTGTGACAAATTCAACAATTATGGACTAAATTCTTTGTGAGTTTACATGATGGACACATAGGGTAGTTTCTCTGATGCTAATAAAGCCACTTTCTGCTCCTTTCTTTGTATAAAAGTTCCAGAAGGGAATATTTCAGTGCTGTGTGATCTTAGAGAAGAAAATATTTAGGAGGAGAATGTTTGGGTTTGGCTTGGTAAATTTAGAAGTTAATCCCTTCAGTATGGAGAACATAAAGTGGGAGAAAAAGGAGAGGGCCTTCTGAGACTGACAACGTTCAGGAGTTAAAGAGCATAACAAAAATGGTGAGAAGAAGGATCCAAGAAAGAGGTCACATAAATTTACAGGGAAAAAGTACTTAAGGTTTGATCCTTGCAAACAAGAGGATGCAGTTGAAGGTATTTGGGTGGATCTCAGAAAAATTTTCTGATGTAGCTTTTCTCAGAAAATTATTACATATTGTGATCGATAGTTTATGTGTTGAATGTATTGAATTCTCTCCCCATTGAAGCTATATATATCCTTGAAAGTCAAATACCTTTGTAGATTTAAAAAAAAATAAAAGGGGGCGGGGGGGCAGGGGGTGATGAGTTTACCTAAAATCGAGTCTTTGTTGATCCAAAATGTAAATCCTAAATGTAACTTTAATATAATTTTATGCTTATGTTAAATGAGAATACTGTACTTCAAAAGAATTTTTTCCTTGCTTTTAATTTTATCAGGAAACATTAAAAAAATAGTTCTGGAGTACATTGAATTTTTTTCTAGCATCTGTTTGGCCAATTAATGAGAAGAATAATTATTCATACATCTCTACTTAAAAGTCCTGCTTTGACTGCAAGCATAAAAGATCCCTTCAGGTTTTTACAGACAGAAGTAAGCCTACAGGACAGGTGGCAGCAATTTACTTATGAACACAAACTGGAGTTTTGTCCTCCGATGTCTGAAACTCCAGAGTACACTGCAGTTGTGTTCTGCTACTACGGACCATTAGGCTAATAGAGCTAGTGCTTGTCATTATGAAATCATTAGCAGTTAGTTTTGCCCCTAATGTTTTCCGGTAGCTTCATGCATAGGAATTATTTGAGCATAGCTGTCCTTCATCTCAGTTATAATTACCTATTACTTATTTTGTATTGGATCCATGTTAAAAAATGACCATTTGGGCTTGAATGATTGGGTCAGAAATTGACAATTTTCTCCAGCTGAAGAGCTGAACTAGTATTTTTTATTTGGTTTATTTAGCTTATTCACATCTCTTATGTATGTAATTGGTTTAATACTGAAATACCAGTTTGATTTTCTTTTGCTTAGAGAATTACATATAATCTGCAATGCAGTCTTTTACTGCTCCCAAATATGTGAAAATGAATGTATATTAGCTATCACTACCTAATTATTCCTGATAGCTGTCATTTAGTTTCCTTTCTGAGCTTTACATTGAGATGTTCAGCACCATATGGTATTTAGTAAATGAAGGATCAATATGTGTAATGGACTAATGAGTGTGATGGATAAACACGTAACTCTCTTCTTTCTCTGATGATCTGTAGAGACCATGCCGTTTTTCTTTTAGTACAAGTAGCTAAAGTTTGATACATATTCTGCTGGTTTACACAATTTAAACGATTGAGTTATAGTCTTAGTTCCCAGAAAAAGACACTAAATTCTGCTTCCCTTCACAAGATAGAGGCAAACAAGCTGAGAATTCCCTTGCTGTGCACGTCAGTCCAATGAGCTCTGTGATAAAGAAGTCTGTCTTTACTCGCTCACTGGGTCTCATTTACAGCTTCTCTCCTGAATATTTGTCTTTGCTGGGAACAAGAGTCCAAACATCCTATAATGAGTACACTCTCTCTACATTTCTCTTTGGATCTCAGGCTGGGCAGATTATTCTGCAATACTACTTGCAGCTTCTAGAAACACAACTGGTGTTACAGGGATGGTGTCAGTGGAAGGAAGTTTGCCTTTTGAAAGGCTTGGTTGGCCCTTTCATTTCTCCTTAAAAATTGTCAAATAATAAATAATGTACATAGGTAGTTTGTGGGTTTTTTGTCCGGTGGTCTTTGGTCTTAAGTTAGTGACCAGTCTAATTAAACAGAGAATATTCTAACAGGAGATAATGACATTGTATTTTGAGTTGATACAAGACACTTAGCCTTGAGGGACCAAAGTTCAAGCTATGCTTTTTAATCTGAACAGGCGGTTGATGTGGAAGGTATATATCTATAAATTTGCTAAATGCCTTGGGCATTTGAGGTAAACACAAAAAGCTGGAGAAAGAGGTTCTACACTTGTCAAAACAAGCTAGAAACTTCTGTTCACTAATAAAATTACTCCTTTATTTGTGCCAGTAGTGACTCTTGAGTTTAGTCAGGTGCTTAAACCTCAATAACCAATGAGCCTTTTTTAGCTCACGCTCTACTAATTATAATTTAGAGAAGTAGTTTGTGTCCTCTTAAAAGGCAGAGTTAATTTCATATTAATTGTCACATAATTTGGAAATGTGTTGCACCCAAGTTTTTTGCTCATAGAAGAATTATCAGTTTTGCTTTGCAAAGAGGATTGCTTTTATATAGACCAGCAGGAGCAGGGAGGTGATTGTCCCCCTGTACTCAGCACCGGTGAGGCCACACCTTGAGTATTGTGTCCAGTTCTGGGCACCTCAACACAAGAGAGATATCGAGGTGCTGGAGCGAGTACAGAGGAGGGCAATGAAGCTGGTGAAAGGCCTGGAGAATAAGTCTTATGAGGATTGATTGAGGGAGCTGGGATTGTTTAGTTTGAGGAAGAGGAGGCTGAGGGGAGACCTCATCCCTCTCTACAACTGCTTGAAAGGGCATTGTAGAGAGGTTGGTGCTGGTCTCTTCTCATGGGCAATTAGCGATAGAACAAGAGGGAATGGCTGCAAGCTGCAGCAGGGTAGGTTTAGGCTTGACATTAGGAAAAAGTTTTTCACAGAAAGAGTGGTCAGTCAGTGGAATCAGCTGCCCAGGGAGGCGGTGGAGTCACCCTCCCTGACTGTGTTTAAGAGCAGATTAGCTGTGGTGTTGAGGGATATGGTGTAAGGGAGAACTTGTAGAGTAGGGCTGATGGTTGGACTTGATGATCCCAAGGGTCTCTTCCAACCTATATGATTCTATGATTCTACTTTATTTTGAAAATCATAATGTCATGTGTAGATTTTGTGGAAATTGTTGCTCTTCTTTGTTCAGAAACAATTCTTTGTTCAGAAGCAATTCTTTGTTCAGAACTCGTTGCTTAGTTGTGAGGCAGGTGAATTGTTTTAAGCAGTTAGTCCTTATATAAGAATTCCCCCTAAATTATTCTTAGAATAGATAATGAGATCTCCTTTGGGGGAAGTAAGACACAAATATCATGGACTTATCTGAGAAGAGAAAATGCTTCATAGTATCTATTATATTGTACTAAGTTGGAGATGTCATAAGAACTGTGGAACTATCTGAGTAAGTACTACTGAGTGGAAGTAGGGTTTACAGAAAGCCACTCCTGGTCCATGTTTTCAAAAGCAACATACTAATATGAATGTGAAAGTATGCTTCAGACTTAATGCCTTTGCTACTTGGAAACTTAAAAATGAAGGATATAGTATTGTAGAACCAGGTAGCTTTAGTTTTACTTTCAGGTAGGCCTTTGTTATTTATTCATTGCTGTTGAAAATGTATCATTTGGTGTGTTCCACCATAAAGACTATATTTTTTATCTCTTTGGGAAACTGTTTTGCAAGTGTTGTTAAGAGATGTGGTAGTTGTTTCTTGGTGACTGGGATAATTGTTAGTTGAACAAATTATATTTGTTAATTTAGCCCCTTAGAAAAGATACAGAAGATCTATTTACTGTGGTAGACAATAGTATATTTGTGAAATACTGCTGGCTTCTCTTATAACTGAAGTGTAATCCTATGCAAGATTGAGTAGTACATAAATGGTTATTATTCATATTAATGGCCTATACTTATACTCCCATAGTAATGTAATACAAATAAATACTATTAGAACATTAACCACAAGTGACCACAAAATATAAATTGAATATTGTGTTCTTTAGTCTTAAATATCAATATCAATAAAAGATATTAAGGCAGCTTTCATTTAATTAAATGAAACAGTCTGCATAATTTAGGAAACAGTGCACCTTGCTTTGGCAAGGAACAAAGATGATAATACAGTTGCATAATTATAGCAATACTGGAACGACTAATACAATTAACATTTATAATGGCACAATATCTGTGCAACAGACTCTCATAGGAGTTGGAGATGGTAACAGCCTACAGTACCTTTTGCTAAAAAAAATGAGAAATGCTTCTTCTTTGTCAGACACAAGCAACATCACATACGTTTAGACTCTCCCCGTTTTTTATCTCCCCCCTCCACCTCTTTAGCCAGGTTGTATATGTGATAGTGTTCCTGGAGAGAGAGAGGAATAGAGATAAGAGAAGGGAAACCAAATATGGTTAGTCTTGTCTTTTAATGGGGATTTGAGATACGAAAGTGAAAGATGCAATGTAAGAAGCTGTACAGAAATGAATGAAATAATGAATAATGAAAACTGTCCTAAGGAGTTTTACAATAAACAAATCTATTTAGGCAGTTATTTTAAAGCTGTTGTACTACTCTGAATAAAAGAATATTTGCTCTAAAAAAACCCCAAAACATTTTAGCTAGAACATTTCTCTTCAGAGTTACAATTAATCAGTTTTAGTATTTTATCTTACACTGATTGTATTTGGAGGTGCTTGGATTTCCAATGTAAAATATAAGATGAATCCGTCAGTGCTGAATAACAGGTGTTAATGCTTACCAGTGAACTAACTCACTAACTCACAAGAAGAGAGAGTTAACTGTTAAAATGTAAATAGCTTCTGAGGTGTGAAAATGTAAAACACTTTTTTCTCAGCCTTTGAGCAGAAATAATTTTTTCCTCTTGTACTGACTCAGGGCTAACACATCTACTAAGGATGCTCAGGAATCTCTCCTTATGATAGTTGGCAAAGTGTCAATTAATATTAATTTATAGAGACATCACATTTTCCTTCATCCATTTGTTCACTTCCTACACTATTCAAAAGCTTATCTTTTTCCTTGAAAACATATTATGGGAGCAGAAAGCATTATGAATACATTTATGAAAGGATATTTTGTTATGTGTGTGCATGTATGTGCTTTTATATATATGTATATATTCCCACTGGAGATGTTGAAATATTTTTTTGTTGACTTAAGAGTCAAGCTGTCAGCAAAGAAAATAACACGTAATGTATGTAATTAGCCATATTCTTTTAGGCTTTGGATGTTTTCAAGATCTGAGTGGATCAAGCACTGAATAACCTGGTCTTATCTCATAGCTTACTCTGCTTCCCGCGGGAAGTTGTATTCTCGACACCCCTTCCAACTTAAGTTGCCCTATGATTCTGTGATTATGCCAATAATAAACTATGCAGAAAGACTCATTATGTCTGTTTCAATCACCAATAGTTGAAATGGTCTATGAATATTTATATAAACTAATTGGGTATTTAGCAGGCAAAAACATACTTATGAGCTACAGAGCATATAAAATAGATGCAGGGAATCTCACATGGTTGTGAATTCACATGTGCTATTTCTCTATTTTTGATCCTAAACAGTGCAGCCTATATATGCTTTTGGTGCCATGAATCTGCCTGCCATTGTATATAGTGAGGGAGAATACAGTTTCGTGAAAGGAGATAATAAGAAAAAAATAAACCAACCCTGAGTTTCATTGAGTTTTTAACTGTTTAAAATATTCAATGACTTAGGAGATACTTTTATATTCTCAGGTATTCAGCACAGCCTTATTGTTAAGAAGGGTGTTAATAGGACACATTTTGGGAGTAGACAATGTGATCAGAAATTATTAGGTTGGGCTGTAAATAATGAAATAAGGCTAGCATTCTCTCTTGATGAACATAAGAATATTTTATCTTAATTTATATACTCTTGTTTTACCTTATGGTGCTTCTTAAAGTAGTCTTAAACTCTGATTATTCTGAACTGGTAGATTTTGAGATGTTTTAAGCATATAATACAGTCTGTATAAACTGGATTGACCTTCTTGCATTGAATTTCTTAGGCTAAAAAGTACAGTCTTTATAAGCAATGTCTCCTTCTCTTTCCACCCCCGTGATAACGTTCAGAGTTTCAATTTACTGCAACCCACTACTTGAGACACAGAACACTTGCTATTACATAAGACACTTCAATTTGATGTGATTTTTCTGTTACATTTTATCATGTTAACTTTCAATGCTTTTAGATGATCCCTTGTTAAATGTTACAGAAGAAAAATGTGGTGGAGGGAAGGGTTCACTATAGGCTGTTACAGTAGTATATGCAACAGTTCATAGAATCACAGAGTGGTCCGGGCTGGAAGGGACCTCTAGGGTCATCTATTCCAACCTCTCCACAGTCAGCACAGACACCCCCAACTAGACCAGGTTGCCCAGAGCCTCATCAAGCCTCACCTTGAATATTTCCAGGGAAGGGGCCTCAACCACCTCCCTGGACAACCTGTTCCAGTGTTCCACCACCCTCACAGTAAAGAACCTATTCCTAATATCTAATCTAAATATGTTCTTCTCCAGCTTGAAGCCACTGCCCCTCATCCTGTCACTGTAGGCCTTTGTAAACACACCCTCCCCAGCCTTCCTGTAGGCCCCTTCAGATACTGGAAGGCTGCTATTAGGTCTCCTCAGGGCCTCCTCTTCTCCAAGTTGAACAACCCCAGCTCCCTCAGCCTGTTGGAGCAAAGGTGTTCCAACCCCCTGATCATTTTCATGGCCCTCCTCTAGACCGGTTCTATCAGGTCCATGTCCTTCCTATATTGAGGGCTCCAGACCTGCACACAGTACTCCAGGTGAGGTCTCACCAGAGCAGAGCAAAGTGGCAGAATCACCTCTCTGGATCTGCTAAAAACACATCTTTTGATGCAGCCCAGGATGTGATTGGCCTTCTGGGCTGCAAGCTCACACTGCCTGCTCATGTCCAGCTTCGCATCCATCAGCACCCACAAGTCCCTGTCCTCAATGCAGCTTTCTAATACATCATCCCCTAGTCTGTATTGATAGTGAGGATTGTTCTGGCCCAGATGCAGAACCCTGATCTTGCTCTTGTTGAACCTCATGTGGTTCACCTGGGCCCACCTCTCCAGCCTGTTCAGGTCCTTCTGGATGGCATCCCACTCCTCTGGTGTGTTGACAACACGACATAGCTTGATGTCATCTGCAAACTTGCTGATGGTGGATTCAATCCCTCAATCTATATTGTTGATAAAAATGTTAAACAGTACTGGTCCCAGCCCGGGTGCATGAGGGACACCACTTGTCACTGCTCTCCATCTGGACCTCAAGCCATTGAGTACCACCCTCTGGATGCAACCATCCAGCCAGTGTCTTATCCACTGAACAGTCCACCCTTCAAATCCATATTCCTCCAATCTGGTGAGCAGGATGTTGTGGAGGACCGTGTCAAAAGCCTTACAGGGGTCCAAATAGATCACATCTATAGGTTGAACCTACGAGTGACATAGTCACCCTATCATAGAAGGTCACTAGGTTATTCAGGCAGGACCTGCACCTAGTAAAGCCATGCTGGCTGTCCTGAATCACCTCCCTGTCCTCCATGTGTGCAAGCATGACATCTAGAAAGATCTGTTCCATGATCTTCCCAGGCATGGAGGTGAGGCTGACAGGTTGGTAGTTCCCAGGGTCCTCCTTTCTACCCTTTTTACCCCTTTTTTTACCCTTTTTAAAAATGGGTGTGAGCCAGTTGATACAGAGATTTGCAGCAGAACATTTCCAAGAAGGATTTGGTGTAGCACTAGCTTACATAAAAAATAAATATTTGCAAGTGTGTTTAAATGGTTACCTTTAAGAAGGAAGGTTTTAAAAAAATAGACATGAAGGTTGTATTAAGAATTATATAAATTTATATTTTAAGGCTTTTGTTTGAGAAGCAAATGAATAATGGCTGTTGATGTAAATGTAGCTAAACGTGATTTATGGATGTGTATCCTTTTAAGTCGCAGAAGACTGTTTTTGTAACAAAGAAACAATTCAAGAACCAGCTAAGATGTAAGATTATGAGTACATTATTCCATTAGAACTAGAAATTTTTATTTAATCGATGTAGAGAACATTTTTTATTCCTGTAGCTAGTACACCCTAAAATGCTGTGTTAAAATGCTATTCTTATGCCCTGTTGGATTGATGTCTAAATCTTTTATCCCCATGACTACAGGTGTGCATGCAACTGACAGTGGTCTTGGAAATGAGCCTTTTGCAGCTGCCAGCACAGAAGTATATAGTAGAAGAGACCTCTATGTCTTGGAGGTCCTTATTCTACAGATTGTGCGTTACATATGAAATAGAATGTAAAAATGAAAAGGAATCCTGAGGAGTCCCTAAAACTAGTGGCTTTTAGCCATCCTTGAAAAGGTCCTCTAATTCTCCCCTATGTTTCTCCCACTAGTCATAACAGCACAGCTGAGGCAGCAGCTACGCTATAATTAACTGCGCAGTCGGCAGTTGTGTTTTCTGTCCCTACTAAGGAAAAGAAAAATCACAGACCAAGCAAGAAGAGTTAATGATGCTTTACGTAGGATTAACCTTATTTCTTTTAAAAGTTTTAAGATCTCGGAATGATGTTAATAAAAAAAATAAAAAAAAAGAGGGGGGAAAAAAGGCAGTCTAGGACAATAGTCTTCTCTCCTTTTCTTTTTCCTTGAGATTAAATATGCTCAATTATCTTATTAGAATTCTCGTAGAGATGAGATAACTTGAAAAAATGTGACTTAATTATTGCAGTAGTTCTTTTATTACTCCTTTCTTTTTTCCTATTCATCTACCTATCTACATCTTTCTTTTCATTTCAGTGGTGAGTAAGTAGGCTTAGCAAGAGATGGTCTGCATCTCTTCAGGCAGCTGTGGCTTCTGTGATTTCTCAGGATCTGTGATGTCAACAGGCCTGTTGGATAAGCTGAAAGTACAATTGTGTGAAGAAAAGGGGAAGCAAAAACTGCAGTGGTAGACCCTGATAGATTGCTCAGGAGGCTTCTGCATGACTATTTTCACCTGATCCCAAAATTCAAGTATGGCCCTCTGTAGAAAAAATTTTCATGCCCAGAATTTCTAAAAAGATAAGCTTCTTTAACAATGACATAAACACAGGCATCCAAGAGAGGCTTAAATTTGTTATAAAGATTATAAAATAAAATCTAAACAAGATATGTTCTTATAAATGATGAAGCTTCAAGTTAGTCAGCAGCCAAACAGGTGATGAACTTTCTTAAAATGCAGATTAAAATAACCTGTTTATGACAGTAATTCTTTGTTTATTAAATAATGCTTTAGTTTTCCTGAATAGTTTTGCCCAGGTTTATATGGATTCATAGCTATCATTTCTTGTACGTTTGTAATATTCCTTACACACAAACATATTTTCTGGAACTAGAGTTTTCTTGGTTTTATAGTCCTTGTTTTGATAAGGGATTGCTTTTCAAGTGGGAAGGCCAGATCTTGGTGAAGTGCTTAACAAAAGAACTTGGAATCATTGGAGGCTTTCAAAGTAGAGGCCTCTATTAACTCAGATGTATGACCATCTATGGCTATACTAGGTATTTACAAGAGAGCAGAAAAACTTCAGGTAAGTCTGTGTTAATTACTATAGCTGAAGAAAACATAAACAATCATAAACATAAAAGAAGGGGTAAAGTGAATGGCTAGATTTTGTTCATGTCAAAATCATTTAGATAGCATGAAGATAAATAAGGATAAATTTTTAAGTTAGATATAGGGAAATTATTGTCTTGCTTTCCTTTCCTTGGCTCAATGATTTTTAGGACCAGTTTCACTGTGAAATGAAGTACTGTTACCGTGTTATGAAAGTGTCAGGGTATGATTTGAGGCATGTGGGAAGCTGTAGCTTTTGCATTTCATGCTATTTGTGCACTTAGATGCCCCATTAATATTGTGTGACCACATGATAAAATCCAGTTCCTATTTTCACACATTATTATCTCAGCATTGGCTTTTAGGTTTTGAATACTTCTTTACAAGTGTGATGCATTGAAAGATGGAGGAAAGAAGAAATTAGCCCAGAATTTTCAGTCTTTATCAGAAGAGCTTTGACATAGATGGCTGTGTCAGTCTGAGAATACATGAGAATATTCTTTATGTGTTGGTCCTCACATGATCCCTCCTGGCCTCCTTAGCATCACTCTGGTCTACCTTGGCCTATGACAAGTCTAATTTTTTTTATTTTTCTATTTATTTTTTTTAGGTAGTAATTTCATACAGAAGATATAAATTAATAGCTTTCTCATTTTATTTTTTCTTGTAACTCCAGTTTTTCATTCTTGCATCTTTTGCCTCATGTGCTGTTTTACTTCAGGTCTGTGGTTGCAGTCTTACTACACATTTCTAGCAACATACCTGAAAGCAAAAATACGTGTTTCAAATCAATCGACCTGAAAAGAACTTGATCCTGTGCCCATGTAGCACTGAATATTGGTGGAAAGCACTTGAGGATTCAAGTACTGATACTAGTCAAACTATCACAACTTGGACCTATCCCTTTCCATTGTAAGAGCTGATTTTTAATAGAGATCACCACCAGCTCTGAGTTGCTTACTCTTCTATTGCATGACTCTTTCTTCAGCTCTCAAATTCAAACTGCAATTTACGTACCATAGTGAAGTATGCAATCCCGTCTTCTCCTTCCCAGCTGTGTTCCTTTCTTTCCTAACCTCCATTGCCTTGACTTTATTCTGCAGTACTGAGACACCAGCCACATATCCCAGAGTATAAATAATTGTCCACCATTTCAAATGGCTTTTGAGGAGAAGAGATATGCTGTTCACTAAGGAAAAATTGTTTAAGAACTCTACCCACACTGAAAAATCCTTAGCCATCTGCTGCATAGATCTGCACCAGGCATGAGGAAGGAAGCAAAGTAGGTTTTTTTACAGCAGCTGAAGACCAAACCTTAGAACTCTTACCTTCCCTTGGAGTGATATCTGTCAGGCTTTTCTGCATAGCATTCCATGTTCACCTATCCTAATACTCTGCTATATATTAGAGCATTATATTTAAATTGTATGAGGAACATAGGTATATGAAAAAATCATGTATGTTTGCTGACTAAATGCGCATTAAGTACAGTAAAATAGCAATGAGAAAAATAATTATATATTTTTTGTCACTTTCTTCCAACAGTGTTATGTGCTACTTCTCAGTTTTGCATTGTGCTAGCAAGCAAGAATATAATTACAGCTTGGAGGTTGCAACTGATACTTCAAATCTAGAAATTTAACTACAGATTCTTGATTCATTTTGTTCTTCATTTAGAAGTCTACAGTGACAAAAGGTGCCAATTTCTTTTTAGATACCTTTCTCAATTATTTAAACATATAATGAAGCAAAGAACGGTGTCTAGAGAAGATGAATGTCATATTTTTCAGTCTATAACATGGGCTTCAACATGTCTCTTGGTCTTTACAGACCTACCACTGCTGACTGACAATTTGTTTAACTCCTTCCCCTCATGTATATTGATTTACCTCTGCCTCTGTTCCAAGTCCTTGGCTGCTGTCTGCCTTTTGTCTGCCAACTTTTCTTTCTGTTCATGAAAACTTGTTTTATATCTCTGGCTTATTTCTGTTTATTGCATATCAGACTCAAATTTAGTTTCTGCTGTCAAGTATGAGCTTATCAGACAAAATATGTAGCTTTCTGTTCAGCAATTTCTATGACGTTTTTACTGAAGCAGTCTTGTTTGGATATCTTCAACCACTGCCATTATTCTTGGGTGTGAATGACAAGTTTAGCTCCTTCAAGCTTCTCCTATCACCTGTATCCTCTGACATATTTATTTCCTGAGCAATAGTATATTTCTGACTGGAGTTCTTCTTGGAATTCTAACTCTTGCAGGCAGCTGCCAAATAAACCAATTCACCATGGAATACTCAGTATTAGCACAAACACTTCCAGTCCCACAATTTTAGACAAAAGTGTTCTATGATTTTTTTTTTATTTGTTTGTTTTTAAAAAATCTTGTCAGAAAGTGTAGTTCATATCAAAAATTCAAGTAGATCAAATCAAGAACTGGAGCCACTGAGATGACTCATTATTCGAACACAGTAGTTCACTTGCTTTGCATGATCGAGGGCTTCTGTAATCACTAGTGACTTTGGTATTTATTAATGGGTGCTCTCAGTTGTATTAGTAACATGAGGAGGCCTTAGTCAAGCCAAGGGGTGTGTATGCTGAACAAACATACAGCACTGTCTTGTATTGTAGATAGTGTAAGTTAACAAGTACACAAACACCGCATTAAAGATGTAGAAATACTTGTTCAAGATTGTATATCAATAGTAGAGGTGGTAACAGAACCTTCTGATTTCAAGTCCTAGCGTATTGTGACTGTTGTGCCAATGTCTGCCTTGTAAATATAATCCTTTTCAGCTAATGGTTGTTTTGAATTCAAGATGTTTGCCCAGTACAGTTTAAATGCACTTTTTACTGTTAAAATTGCTGACCCAGATTCACTGCTGTACAACCCAGGCAGAATATTCATTCATGTTCTGAGATGGAATATTAAATCCTTACTAACACTTGGTGGAAGTGAAATCCTTACTTGACACTTTCATGTACTTTTTCCTGTATTTCCAATCAAAACTCTGCAGTTCCTAGTTCATTTGGTTCATCATACCTAAGTCTTAAAAGCATGTAACTTATCCTTATCGAGTTAGACAGTGGAACCCACAGTTTGGTTTGGCATGTAATACCACAAGACGGTGTTAGATGCCTTGTGACTACTTTAAAAGTGTATAGGCTGCGAGCTTACCAATAAGAAGAACTTTGAGATAAGAAGTCCCTCTGACTTAGGAAGTTCATGTAAGGTATTAAGTACAGAAGGAGTGTATGTACAGTGGTGAGTTAGTGACATCTGAAAAAAACTGATGCTTAAAATGTTTGACAGGTTTAGAGAGAGACATAAACACCCATGTCTTTTCACAGGCATATCTTGTTAGCTTTATGATTCAGCAATTCCCCATGACAATATGTGGGAATATCTGGTCTTATATCTGATTATATCATATGAATATAATTTCCAGGAGGTCAGTGACAGCTCTGATTGTCTGTTAAGCTCTGATTGTCATCCAAAGACATCATTTGGGATTTTGCTCTCTCTGTATTGGTGCTTTACAGTCAGAGATGACTGGATTCCAGTTTATAACTGCTTTTGTATTAAAAAGGAAGGGTGGCTGCATCTAAACAATCAGGAATGTGAGCATGGATTGCTTTATTAATGGCATGTACTCTTGATTTATTACTGCTTTTAACTGACACTGACAGTAGTGGAGGAAGCAGGCAGGAGGCAAATAGGCAAGAGAAAATGTTGTAGTTTCTCATTTGCCAATGATTCTAATAAATGCCCTAAAATACTACATATTCAGAAATTAATACGACATGCCTGCTAGCTTGATGGTGCCATATGTTCTGGGTAATGAAAGTTAGCATATTTTCTCCATTTTTTTTTTTTCTAGACTGAAATTGTATATCCAATTATAGTCTATTGCCCAATTATAGGAAACTCATATTTGGACCTGGCTTATTTCCTCATGATTTAGCTGCTAAGGGCTGTCAGAAAGTGTTTGGGCTGGTGGCCTTTTGCAACAGGATTTGTTTTGGTCTTCAGTCTAGTGACTGCACACTAGTATGAAAAGGGAGTAATTTTGTAATAAAATTAAAATAAGCGAACCTAGCTTTAAGCCCCAAATAAATCTGTTCTGCAGATCTTTGATCTTTATTTTTTTTAATAAACTCCTCAATATGTTATTTAGGAAACTCTGATTGATATTGTTGTGAGCTGAAGTGGCATTTTTTTTTTTTTCTAGATCACTTTATTAAAGTTCATACAGCCATTTCAGATCCTCTGCCATTTTTGGTTCATTAATTACAAAGGTGAGCAACTATGATGGGCTGGCAGGAGAGAATAAGCTATTACAAAGGCATAATCTTCCCGCATGTAAAAGCAGGGCGGTCTGCCATCAAAGAAAGAGGAAAGAGACAGCTCTTTTAAAACAAACACCACCACCACACCTGGCCCCACAAAGCAGAACATGGAAGCATCACTTGTGACAGTGAAACCTTCAATGGGCAGATGTAGCAGATTCTAAACTTTTAGGTTGGGCAACATTTTCAAATTTGAGTGTGGTAAAAATCTTAATACAAATCAAAGCACAGTGGTTTGCAAGATCATCTTGCTTTTTTTTTTTTTAATCCATAAATTTTCTTTGATACTAGAATTTTTATAGTGATATTCTAACTCTGTATGAGTTAATTGACTACTAAGTTATTCCATATCAGGAATAATCTAATTTTTTAATCACATCACCAGTTCTACATTTTGGGCCGTAAATATTCTCATTAGATACATGGCACTACCTCCTACTGATAACCTTCCAGATATCTCAAAGGCATGTGGAACACATAGAAATAGATTTGAAAATATAGCTAACAGCATAGCTTATATCACACTACAGGCAAAATATAGCTTGCTGCAAGCCAATTCTGATACTTTTAAATCAGTAATTAGTTAATTCTTTCTCAGAAAAATCCTATGCTTCCTTCCTGTTGAGAGCAGGCCCTTTAAGAGGGAGTTACTGAAAGGGCACATATGCAAATAAGTGGAAGTAAGCGAAACGAAGTATAGTGAAGGCGAAACAAAGTGTGGGAAACAGCAAATGACACAAATGTTGTAGCCAGTCATGGGGCAACTTTAAGCCTGTGGAAAGTGTGTGGAAAGCTCGTGGACAATACCCCTCTCCCTATCCGAAATGTAGTGCTTAGCGAATGAGGACCTGTAACTGTAGAACGATTGTATGTGTGCACTTCCTGAGATGTGCTTCCCGACGGTGTGTGCTTCCTGGGAGTGCTCCCTGGTGCTTCCGGGGTGCTTCCGGAGAGAGGTGCCTCCTGGGTGCTCTTCCGGATTCGGGGCTGGCTGGAATGGCTTCCTGATTGATGGCTTCCTGATTGATTGCGTCGGGCTCGACTGCTCCTGGCCGCAGCATTTATGGTGACCCCGACGTGATTGCTCCGACGTGATTGATTGACTGCGTCGGGCTCGACTGCTCCTGGCCGCGGCACCTTCCCCCATATTAAAAAAGTCTGAGTTTTAGTACTGAGTTTTGAGGCATCATATTTTTTCTCTTTTTTTTTTCTCAGGCCCTAATATTGACTTTTATAGACCATCGCTTGTTCATAATAGCTTCATACCTGCTCCTGTCACAAGAAGGTTCTTTGCTGACTGTGCAGTGTTATACAATTCATGATATCCAACACAGAAAATAAGATAATATCAGAACTGATGGTGTTAAATGCAGAGTTCATTTTCCTCTGTGTTACACAGTCCATGGTCAAACTATGGTCATTGATAATGCTTTTTTTGGACTCTCTGTCTGTAATGTGGTATGAGTCTGAAATACCAATGGAAAAAAACATTAATTATTAATACTTGCTTCAGAGAACTTTCTGTATTTCATTTCAAGCTGTAATGTATTCATGCCCCAATGTGCACTGGTCCCTCAATACTTTTATTAAAACCATGACCCATGAAAATCAAAAGATAGCTTTAATAGGATTGTGGATTCATTTTGCCCAGAGGAGTTTTCATAGTCATGGCACGATGTAGGAGATGCAAGGCTGTGTGAGCCCCTAGCAACTTCAGTTCTTGTGACTTTTCCCCTCCTTTATTTACTTCTTATTTCTGTAGAAAAGGAAATCTGGCATGTGACTTTACACAATCTATAGTATGGGTTACAGCTTCCCTTAAACATCTGTCTTTTAGCATGATACAGGTTTATGCCTCACATACAATATTATATACTGGAGTTTTCTTTCTTCTGCTATGTTGTATTAAAGAAATAGAATGCGTTAAGCATATGTTCTTTTGATAGGTTCAGCACAGGGACTCTTTTTAATGAGCAATATCAACATAGTCCATTTTTTTTCTCCCAGAAGTTCTTTTTTCCTGTAAGTAGCTAATTGTCTTGTTTTGTATATGTAAATTCTTTGGGGAAGGTACCAACTTGGATTTTTTTATTTTATTTTTTTTAATCATTTGAGTGTATCAAGCACAGTGATTAAGGCTCTAAATTGCTATGGACGTACAAAAAGGTAGCAATAAACATATTGCATAAGTTGTAAAGTGGATATTCTCTCAGAGTATGAACACTGCCTTGAAACGGAAGGTTGCTCCATAATTATGTCTTTTTCTCACACCCAGATATGTCTTTTCTATACTTGAAAAAGCTGTTGCAGGCCAAAAACCAGGATTCATTGTAAATTAGACTTCACAGAGTTTGCCTGACATGCCTGACACAATTACGGTGTCTAGGAAAGAGGTAAAGGTATGTGATGAGAGATATTGATGAACTTTCCCCTCTTTCTTTTCCTGTTGTTTTTGTCTGGCAAATATTATGAAGTTCAAGCTAAATTTACACAATTTTTTAGTGCAGTAAGAAAGACATTAAGAGGATAAAAAGTTGGAGAGGAATGAGATTTCAATTCTCATGAGGAACTCTGTTTATGAAGTATCTCTCTTTTATTTGGAAGTCAAAACCATGGTGGCACTTCCCATTTTTCGTTATAGGAAGAAACATTGGAATATTTCCCTTTGTTTTTTGGTACCAATGGTTGAGGAGTTCTGAGAACTTTGCTTTTTCTAAGGCAAGGTAGGAGGTGGTTCTGTACTTCATTTGAGCAGAAGTGCTGAGGATTTTGCAGTGTGTACTTTAAATAAATGATCCTTTTTTAAACAGTTCAGTGTAATCTCTCAGGAGCTTTGGTGCTGGCAGCTGACATGCATCTTTTTGGAGAGATTATCCTCTCTAAACTACAGATTTATTTTTTCAGACAACAGATACATAAATATATATAAGTTTTGTTCTTTACAATGTGAATGCTTTTTCAGAGACTGTGACTGGTAAGAAAAGATGCTCTTTGGTTTCTACATCATACACCAATTTGATTAAATACTGTTCAAGTTTGCTTTAGAGTCCTTAAAAATCTATAAGGATGCCCGCTTCAGTTTCATTTCATGTAGCAATCAGGAAACTTACCTATGTGTATCCAATGTTGAAAATTTTTAAAACAATATCTTATTTGATATTGTTTTATCATATGATCTCACATGAGAGAACTTTGGCTTCAGAAGTACAGGCTGCTTAAAAGGCACATGCAACTTGTAATTCACATCAAGAACAGCAGAAGGTCTAAAGATAGATATTTTGTCAGTTTAATTTTAGTCACAATTTCAGTTCACTTGAATTGTGATTCATTAGGAAAAAGCTGTTTACTTTGGAAAATACAGATGGTAATTAACTAATGCAAAGGGGTTAGTAAATCGTAAATGCATTTACAGTGTTTACAAAGCCTATCTTTTATCTGCCACGTAACTGTAGAATGCACTTATTTGTATCAGCCTGCTTGCCTTACCTCTGATGTTGTCTCCATGAGGAGTTTTTATTTCTCATGATTGTAACTTAAGCCTACCATCAGACAATGTCTCAGCTCTCATTTCTTTTCAGCCATGCTGAACTGTTTTTGTTGCCAATGGGGCTATATTTCCCACAGCAGTGTTCCGCAGGGGTTCAGGGCACCTTGTGAGTTTGCCAAACAAGGAAGCAGGATGACAGGTGTAAAATGCCTGCATGGAAACTATGAAATCAAGTACTTAACTTCAGTCTTGCGTTTTAGTCCCTATTGCACACATATTTTTAACTGGAGTCAGTGCTGCATATCGGTAAATTTTATGTAGGATTTTGTTGTTTGTGTTGTCACATTGAGCTTGATGCTTTGATCTTCTGTCCACTAGATCATTTTGCAAGCATCATAATTTCTATTACTTTATGTTTATATAGAGAAATAAATATTTAATAATGAGGATAATTTTCCAGAGTAAGGTATGCAGCTGGCAAGTTACTATTACACTTTTCATACATGTGGTGGGTACCCAACAGAAGTTTGGGTATCCAATAAAAGTTTAGTCTTGTGGATATCCTAAATAATTAATTGATAAAAAGTGGGTCTATAGTATTAGAGCTCATTTTTATCTCTCTCAGGTAAGCATTTCTGTTTTATAAACACCTATATCATGAAAGAGTCCACAGTTACAACAGAGCTAAGAGACGCCACCTTGTGAATAGGTCTCTTAAATGTTAATGACTCAGAGGTCATCAAAGTGCGAGCACACAGGTGGCTGTTGTGAAAAGCTGCATTGTATCAATGTCCTGAAATACAAAAAGACCTTTTAGTGATTTTTTTTTATTATTATTTTAATTTTATTTCCCTGATTATGTGAGAAGCAATAAGTAGAGTCCGGAAATTTTTGTAACAGAGCATGTTATTGCTCACAACTTAGCGTTTTAAGGTCAACAGTACGCTGCAGAAGTCTTAGTTAGAATGTATAGCTAAGACGGTCTGCATGTACTGGTGCAAGTATGGCAACTGGGATCATTAATGTCTTTGTTCTAAAGTTGGAAAGCTACAAAGCCTGGCCACTATTAGAGAAGTTATTATAAAAATATATTTTTTACGTTTTGGAGACATCTACTCATGACATGTTTTGAGGTCATCTAAGGAACCTGAAGGTACCTA
>VZTM01040545.1:0-24525 GCA_013400555.1 Jacana jacana | reverse complement strand
GGCGGGGGGGGGGGAGGAGGGGTCATCATCTGTCCAATTGGTCAAAACCACAACAGTAACCTAACACTATGGGCTGTGGCTGAGTATATTCACTGCTGCTCTGAGCAAAACAGTCCTCTGCAGATCACACAGTCCTGCTCTTCCAAAGCAATGGCAGGACACAATCACAGGTCGAAGACACAGCTTGAAAACTGATTTTTCTACCTTTCTTGCTCAAACTAAGGTCAGATAGAAGTCGATGCAGTTCTTCAGTGAGAAGCACATTTTGAAGAACTTTCCCAAGGGATTGAAATTACTTATAAGGTCTGCTCAAATTTAGTGAGTAGTCCCATACCAAAAAGAGGGGAGACAGAACATGGAAATATTCAAGTGTTTGGATTTCTATTGCTGCTGCTTTGAAAATTCCAATATTTGAAAGTGTTAAATAACATAAATATGCATAAAACCTGTTTGTCTGGTGTAGAATGGACTCCAACAGGCACTTATTTCCATTTTTCTCCAACCTCACTTTAATTTTTTTGTGTTTGTCTACTGGAACTTTTTTTTTAAAAAGAAAAAGGTTTGTTTTTAATGCTGTGGATAACAGCTTGTAAATGATTCAAACCGGCAGTTCAGTAATCATTTGATCAAAAGTTGTTTCAGGCATCTTATCTAGTGATCTGTGAGAAATGCAACAGAAGCATGAATACTTTTGTTAGTAATGAACTGAGTGAAATAATACATGAAGTCCAAAGCCATATTCTGGCAGCATGATTTTAAGAAGGTGCCAAAAAAGGAAAAGGGTAATGTGATAGAGGGAGTCAACTAGAAGAGATAGAAAATTGTGTTACTAAGTTGCATAGGAAAAATACAGTTCTCTACAGACTTTAGTCACCTCTTACAAAAGGCTGCACATCTGGTGACCTGAGCTCCTGTTTAGCTCAAGGTCTGTTTTCAAACAGTCAGCATATCATTACGACAAATCATCGTTGTGTACAGTCTTATCTGTATCTGTTTCAACTTGGCCAGGTGGAAACTCCCCACAGCCCCTTGCAGCCCTGGCATTGCCCTGGGCTGCTTATCCTCCTGATGCTGAATGTCTCACCCAAAGCATTTCATTTTCACTGCCCCAACATCCACAAAGAGGATATCTTCTACTTTTGGTATCAGTATGAGAACAAGAAACATTTAAGAGTATTTTATCAATGAGTCATCAACTTTCAGTCAGTCCATCATTCTTCTGTAAAGCTCTTTTGCACACGCTGTTGCAGAGTTTAAAAGGATGTGTACACTTGCTTAGGGATAACTTATGTGCAATAAACAGGATATTTATATAGCATTTGATTTCTAATATTAACACTTTAGTAATATGTCAATAAGAACTCAATTTTCTATAGTGCTGGAAACAGCTGATACCTTGGAGATAGCAGCTGTAAAATGGACAGGAGCTGAAGCCAGTAGGACTCTACACATGACTAAGTACACCACACTTTCATGATTTGCAGTTTTTTACATTTAGAAAATTACATTTTCTTTTTTTTTTCACACTGAGAATTGAGGAAATTTAACTAAGCCTTTAATCTCTGTTGAGAAAGAGAGCAATCCCTGATAATTGTTTATATGAAAAACCAGGGGCTGGTCTGACAAAATCTACTGTCTAGATGCTACCAGGATATACATTAGCAAACCAGGCAGTTCAGCTCTTTTCCTCCAGTGGGAACGCACACTCCAGCTGGATGGGGGCTGTCTTACCCCCCATACTCAGAGCATTCCTAATATTTTATGACTGATGGGCTGCTTTCCCTGGGAGGTGGGAGGAGGAAGCAAAGCCCCACAGCTCACACCAGGGCCCAGGCATATCTGGGATGAGGCGACAAGAATGAGGAAACCAAAATCAGCTACAGGCAAAGGGAAAAAAAAAAAAAAAAGTAACAAGAACATGAGATGAGTAAGAGCTAATCATTTATGTGTCACCTTCAGAATGTCACTGCTAGGTTTCAAAAGTCTGAATAGCACATTAAAAAAAGGTAAAGTTATGAGTGTTGCAGGACTGGAAAAATATTCCTCACATTAACTATCATGTGGTAACTGATACAAGATTCAGAGATTCAGTTTGTAAGAATTTATCATTAAGTTGAGCTGAAAACTGAGAGAACAGAGGAATTGGTTCGTCCTGTTAACTGAATCTGAGAAGTCATATATATTTTTGAATCTAGAAGATGAAATCATATATGTTTGTGAATCTAGAGGATATTTGGAGACTTAGAACCATTAGATTTTATGTCATATCACTAAAATTAACGGAGTTTCTCATATAGATCTAATTTTTGAAAATGTATCACAAATTTTCCAGGACCTATCATCTACAAAGGCTAAAATTCTTTTGCTTGTACTAAAGTGCCATGACATGAGGATAGTCTCATTATTGCTCTATATTGTAGTGGTAACATATTTAATGTGTCCCTTGGTGTTACAAAGATGTAAATCCAAGTTAAGAGTTATAGCTTTAAATGATAATACAGAGTCTCTTTATTAAAAGGTATTTTTCCAGTGATGCCAAATGCACATCGTTTGGAGGTTCTTTCTTTCCTGCCCACCTTCCATCATGGACTCTACAACAGTTATATCTGTTCCACAAATGGGAGATCATTCTCCAAGAAAGTTGGAAAATAGCCACAGATAAGGACAGCTATTTTTCTCTTACACCAACCAATGCAGAGAACTGTATATCGTAGTGTTACTAGTCAGAGAAAAGGAGGGTGCCACCCAAAATAACTAAATAAGCTGATTTCCTTAAACACTATGTTTTTGAAAGGAATTAGGTAAATTTCTGATACATCATTCTGTTAGAAGCCTTCTTGCAAGGAAAATGTTTACATCTTAGAAATTTTGCCCTCCAGGTAAGCAACTTGTAACAGATTAGGTTTAAAAAAAAAGATACATATTTATCAGTGAAAGGGTGTTTTCCATATCAGAATAACCAGATGTGTCTCTCCTGTTCACTAGTAACAGAACTTATCAGAGACTGCCAGCGCAGAGCAAAATGTTGTTTATATGAAACACGCTGATCTAAAGGAGCTATTGTCAAAACATGCCAGATAGGGAGCTCTCTGCTCTTCCAAGGCTGTTTTTTTTGTTGTTGTTTAAATATCATTTCTTGACAGATTTTAAGAATATATGCTGTCTTGGGATAAGATGTGTACTGATGGAAGTACTAGTTGATCTCTGTAAGACTGAAGCAAATTGGGCTACAAAGTGCTTATGGGGATTATGACAACCAGCCAGTGATAAGCAGCTCTTGAAGGGGACCCATACATACAGCTGCATACATCTGCATTTGTGCTAAAACTTGTAGGCTGGGGCAGAAGAAAATGAGGCCCAATAGAAAACTGGTGCCCAGACTGGAACATCAAATGAGGTCATGGCAGAGTCAAAGCCCACACAGCTGTGGAAGAACAGTCCTGCACTTCCTAGGTTGATCTACTGGTAATGATGAAATTGGGGCAGACTGTGCTGCCTGGGGACCAGTCCAGGACTGTACCACAGTACAATAGGCAAATTTCTGAGTTTAGACTCATTCTGATCATTATTTTATCTCACTATTTGTCTGTTAATGTCCAAAACTGCTTCAGCAGATCAAACCCCATCATTTGCTGGGCTAATTGTTAGTTGTTAAAATAAGAACTGCAATTTACCACTTACTATTGAATACTTAATTTGGCAGTTTATGAAATTTAAGAACACATGAAAGCACATCACAGATGAAAGGATGGCTGTTTAATTGCTTAACAGAATTGCTGCTGTGCAAAGACTGTGGAGCTGCTGTCCAAAGGTGATCTCTTGAGACTTTTCCCTCTCACTTTCAGAAGTGATAGCTACCACCATAACGGAGCACTCTCTGTCCAGGAGCTTTCCAGCCTGGTTTTGGTAAGTGTGGAAATTCATACTTAAAGGGTAGATTTAAGAGCAAATCAAAGTGCTCTTAAAGAGTCTGACACTCTCAGCCGTGAAATGAATGGCTAATCTTCCACTGACTTTAAAGTCAGCAAGAGCAGCTTCAAAAACAACACAAAAATGCAAGCCTTCAGTTCTTCAAGAGTGAAGTTTGTCACTGCTTGTAGCACCTGCTAGTCACTGAGCTCTTCAACTGCTCTTAAATGTGACCTCAATGACGCATAGGCTATGGGCTGGGAGTGGGAAAATATCGCATGCATTTGTGAAAAGCCACACTGAAGACTGAAGGCTAACTCTTCTTCTATTTTCACAAGCACAGCCTAATTGGATATGATAAATAGCATAAATGTAACTGCCTTCATATTTCTGTAGATAATGAAGTCAAATTCTCATTTGATATTGTGCTACTTCTAAAATTTTAATGAAGCATTATGATAAGAACTAATTTTCTCTGTTTAATCTAATCTGGACATAACAGCCTCAGAACAGAACAATTACTGTGCTATGGCATATATAGAGAATTACTCATCATTACTGAGCTCCAAAGTAGAGAAATAGAAGATTTCAAAAGGCACAAAATGTCTAAGGCTATAATTCCTGTTTACACTGATAAGAAACTCTCCCAGTTCTGTTAACAAATTAATCAGCCTTGCAATGCTTTCAGGTGACAAAAAAAAAAAAAAAAGATTTAAATAAATGAATAATTTTATGCAGTATTTAAATTTTACATTGTTTACTCATGCTCACTTCCAGTTTCAGATCTTTATATTTAAGACTAAATCCTGCATATCTTGTCAGAGTGACTTTAGTCTGGGAAACAGAGATAGCAAAGCATATATATTCACACACACAATTTATTGATGGACTTTTGTTCTTTGTCAAATTAATTACCAAACAGTATTGATCTTATGTGTGTTGACAGATATATTGGACCAAACATTTATAGACTAAAAAATTCAAGATGAATTGTCAGAAATCATGGCACACTGGCACACCTCAATGCCTCAGCCTGCAAGTGCAGCATCCTGCCCAAGTCTCAACATAAAGTTCATGATCCCATTTTCTTTTTTACTCCATCATTTTTGATCCTCAGTGCCACCTATTTTTATTATAAGTGTGATTGTTATAAGACAAGGCTTCTGGCCTGTCACCATTTATTCTGAAGAAGTCTTAAGGCAAGGAAAAGGGAGAAAAAAAGCCGCAACAGACTGAAATAGAAAACAAACATCATCCTCACTGAAACGAAGAACCTGCAGAGCACATGGTTAGATCTAATAGCAAACACGATGGAATGACACGCAGGAGTGGGAGGTGACACCTGCTGCCAGTAGTATATGTGCTGTGCTAATGACTTCACTACCCAGTGCTCTCAGCCTCATGCCTTTGCTTATTGCCTCCATGAATTGTGTCAAGTCAGTACCCACTCTGGCAGGGAACAAAAACCTGCGATTCGTATGTTCCAAGATGTGAAGTCTCACAAGAGAAAAGGTCCCCCATTTCTCACTGCACATTGTTTCTGTAGATTGTGTCTCTAGTGCTTTGTGTCTGAGATACAAGAATTTAAAATACTGAGAATTAACACAGAATAAACCATAAATCCTCATAAATCCAAGCCTATGGTTGCAGACATTGAAATCAAGGCAAAAAGAACAGAGGCTTTACAAGGGGCTCTCTGAAAGTATCGCTATTTTGCAGCCTTTGAAGGATCATGAGGGAACAAAGAAAGCTTCAGTCACTGTTTGTTGGGAGGTATGAGATTATGTCTGGGCTATATTCCCACAGGTATGGGTTGGAGGAAATACATGATTAACGGTTATCATGCAGTCTGTGAATAAAACCCTATCTTGTGAGGAGATGCAGAATAACACTTTTACTTCTGCTCCCAGTGAAAATATACTCTGGTAAGTTTAAACATCCTTGAACACCCCACTGACTTCTTTCTTTACTCATGCTGTGGTCTGCATTGTGGGTAACTGCAGCAGCAGCCAATACAGGCATAGCTACAGAATTTTAAGCCTCTGAGAGAATATTTGATTCTGGCACGGGCAGCATCCTTTGTAACCCTCTTAAGCACATCAGTGTATTGCACCAGGGATTACAGGAAGGGAGGAGGCAGTAAGGATCACTAATGGATATAGCAAGAAATTGAATGCTAGGAAAGACAAAACAGAACAATGGAGAAAAATCAGCATCTGGAAAGCTGTTCTTCAGTTTTGCTATCTTTGCTATGGGGATAATTCTACAGTAGTCAGTTTGCATTAATTCTTTCTTTCATGCTATTTTGACCTACAAGCATCTGGCAGACACTTGCAATGAAAATCTGACCCTGTAGTTATAGACCCAGAGGTATCTTCTGTAGTCTGATCTGGTCTATGCAACCAGGGCAGAACTAGAAGTGGCACAGCACATTGCACTGACCAAAACTTCAGGGCAGCATGGAAGGAGGCAGAGCTGTGACACTGCAGATTAATTAATGGATGAACAAAAGCTATCTCTCCCTACCTCCTCACCTCCCAGTCCCCTGTTTTATTGATTGTGTCAAAACAGGCATGTTGCTGACATGGAAGTCTGGTGATATCATCTCCACTTTCTCCTGGCAACCATTGCTTCCCACTGGGACAGAGCATAGGCAACTGGCTACTTTCGGATACAGAGAAGCCTCAGTGACAACACAGCCTAAATGTAGGGAAAAGCTTTCACATCTGGAGTTTATGTGCCCTGAGTGCCACACTTAACTTTTGGAGCCTGGCTGCTCAGCCCTTGGTGGTTTGCAGTTCTGGCCATTGGTCAGGAGCAGACTCCTTGGAAAACTTTAAATATGTCATGTGTGAACTTAAGGATCATTTGAAGCAAGTTAAAAGTAATAAGCTGCTACGGGAGCAGGCTCATCACTTACATAGAGATGTGAGTAGCTAAGACGGTTCCTAGATGGCCACTGAAGCCACCTTGTTTGTATTAGGCACAAGAGTACGTCAAAGAGTTGCAAATATACAGTCCAAGAAAATATATATGATGGGGAGTTTTCACTCAGCTCTTCATCTTTGAATTCAATACTCATCTTCACTATCAGATTATCTCCAGGAGATTTTAAACATACTAGTCAACTGAAAATGTGGCATGCAGAAGGAGAGGATCATCCATACTCAGAAATTGCCACTACTTTTATCTGTTCATTTTCCTTTTTGCTTTCCTTCTCACATTTGGTCCTATAGAAAATCTTGCTCTTCTCATACACAAAATCCACTGCTATTTTATTCTTCCCATTCCTCAAAGGATTCTGATTCTGCTACAGTGTTTGGAATAAACAAAAACCCCATGGAAGTGTGCCATGTAGTCTTGTTACTATATTTCAACAGATGGTAAGCAGTATTGTTCTGAATCTCTGCAGAACAAACAGCTATACATATATATGTTTGCAGGGTTTTTTTTCTTGAGGAGCTGGGAGTTGCAGTAAAGCAATGCTTGATGTAATTTTTTTCCATTGTTCCTAGTTTTGCAATACACATGTAAAACTAAACAAACAAGATTCTCATTTTGAATACATTCATCACACCAACACTTTGAGAACAATGGAAAATTAGATTAACTTGTATTTATAGGTGTGCACGTTAATCTACATAAAATACACATATACACTTTCCCCAGATAGGAGAAAGTCAGATAATTATTTCTTTTTCCATTGTGGCTAACTCCAGTTGTAGTCACCATAATGAAGGTCACATATCAAGATTGTCAGATATAACATAGTAGCAATTACCCAGGCAAGCGGCAACTGCTATCACTATCTGTTCAATGGAACAATTTACAGGAAAAAAGGTAATATTCACACACTCATGAGCTGACAAGAATAAAAATGACCAAAGCTGCTGATTAAAAGTTTTGGCTAACCATGCTACTAGTAGTGCTATAAAATGGCAAAGCTGAGCAGAGTGATGCCAGCAAATTAATGTTCAGAGTAAAACACAGGGCTCATTTCAGTGTTACCCGCATCACAGCACCAGCCATCATTTTCAATGAATGCTGGTCTGCAGAATGCTTCTGTAGTCGAAGATACTTGCAGAAATGAAATGTGTTACAAAAAACTACCCAAATGCAGAAGTGTTTGTTTCGGAAGTGGTCAGCAGTTGGTTTTTTTAAAAGTGCTTGGATGGCTTATGACCCATCCAGTCAGGCATCATCAAAAACCACATGACACCAGCCTGATGAAACCTAATCCATGATGAAAATTTTGACTATCAAACTACGGATTAGCTGGAATAATAAGTACCAAATGAAAAATTCTTAGTCTGAAATATGCCAGTAGCCCTGAATAACTTTGAATTAAATATTTTAGGAACAAAAATCAACTTAAGAACAGCTCATAAACATGGAAAGGAACTGGAATGATTTTAATAAATTCTTTGCTGTATAGAAACCATCCAGTTCTTCCAAGGGACAAGAAAAGCCCTGTAGGTCATTGGTATCAGATGAGACATTATAAGATAAAATAGTGAAAGCAATGTACCACATAGCCTTGAAAAAATGCCAAGGGTCAGACTAGCTGACCCAACCAATCTGTTTTGGCCTTACAATCTGTGACACTATGCCAGCTTGGTGCACCTTTTATCTCAGTGTGGCCTGAAAGGAGAAACACATTACTAAGATGCTGCCAGAAGAATTTGGAAGCAGAAAAGAATGAAGGTTCTATCTCCATTTGTTTATTTTTTCCAAGGGTGGCATGACACCTGCTTCAGCTCCTACTTCCAAACTTTTAGTAGTTGTGCTAATAGGCATTTGGGATGACAACTGTCTCTGTTGAATCTGATCTGTCTGAATGAAAGAATTCAGTACATTTTGAGTAAAAGCAAGACTGCCTATAACCGAATGATTGAAAGGATCATAGGTCTGGAACTGGACTTTTGAGCAACTGAGTCCAGTTTCCTTCATTATGAGCAGCTCTTATCACATAATCAATTATTCAAGCTTATCAGGTATCATCTTGAAACTATATGGCTTTTTGATCTTACTATTCCTTCTAGAATATGGTTCCATACTCTCAATCTTCAGATGGTAAGAAATCTTTCAAATTTCAAGTTGCAAATGGTTTATGGCTAGATCATCCCAAATAGCTTTGTCACAAACACATCAATTAATTAAACTAGTTCTCAGATCTCAGCAGTCTCCTCTGGGACACTCTTGTAGGAGAAAACCCTCTCCATCCCCATCAGAGCTATCATTTTACATTGGTAATTAAGCCAACCTCTTTTGATGTCTTGTAGTAAGAGACATTCTCCCAAATGTCCTTTCCCACCACTGAGATCCTAGCACAGACTCATGCCATTAGCCCCAAGATGCATGTCCTTGGCCTGTCTCCATTTCTACACTTGTGGTCCTCAAGATCACCCCATACCAATGTACAAGACTCCAGTACTGCTGTACACTACAAATGCTTCTTATTTGTGTCAGCCAATTTCATTATCGTGCTCCTGTCTTTTCTGCCAAGGTCTTTATTGGAAATAGTAAATGAGATCTGCCTTGAGACCAGTCCTTGAGGAAATTGTCTAGTAACCTCTTTCAGCTTGATCATTTGCCTCACAGCATGAGTCATTGTCATCCCTCATTTAGAGAGATCCTTACCACATCTCAGTTCCTGTAATAATCTCCATCTTCACCATTTTAACTAATAATTTCCCATGTGGCACTGCATCAGATGCTTTGCTCAAGGTCAGACAGATTTGATCTACTGCTTTTGCCTCCAGAATCACCTCTCTCTTTTTTTTTTTTTTTTTTCTACACACATGAATAAATATTCTTATCAATCCTCTTTGATAAGAGAGGCATAAGGATAACCTGGCACAATGTGCTTCTGGCCAAGCCTTATTCCATATTATCCCCCTTTCCATTTATCTGCAGAGTTTTAATTAGTGTCTCTTTCAAATTTTCTTATATAATCCTTGCACACAAGTGAGGTCTGTAAAGCTCAAAAGCCACAACAAGATATTTTAAATTCCCTAGAAGACAATGTGTTAATTAAGACAAAGTGATAATGTGGATTTGATGCAGCTGTGGATGGCAGGGGAAGGCAGAAGAACCAAATAACTTCTCCTCTAAACTTTAGTTATACACATTTTCCCTTTCTCTACCCAAAGAAAATGGGAAATGGCATTATCCAGTATGACGGGGAATCCCAACAGCAAGTAGAAATAAATTCATAACATATAGCTGTGCCAGTTCAAATCAGTAATCCCTCTCCTGCAGGGCTGTCTCCATCAATGACCCAAGCAGGTCCTTGGGGAAAAGTACAGAAACAAGCAAATTTGACAGTGCTGCTTTCCCACTAGGCTCTCCCAGCTTCAAAGATACACGGCTAATGAATCCTTGAAACAAAGGTGCTATCTGTTAAGTAGTCCTTAATAGATTTTCTGTACTGGATCACTTTCCACAAATCAATACAGGCTTCCAGCATCCACAATGTCTATGGAGACACTGTTTATTTTGAGTCCATTATCAGGTGATTTCTCTTGATGTCCCTTAGCTCTTTCAACAGGAGAACCACTAAACCATCATGCATCCTCACCTTCTCCACAGCATGCATCCTCTGTTTTGCCCACAGCCTTGTTTTCTGGACATTAGCAGCCACAGCCATGGAGTTATTCCCTGCGCACAAGCCATTACATAACTTCAATTACATTTGCTCCCCTCTTTTGGGCTTTCTCTTGTCCTTCCTCTGCCCCCTTAATGTACACTCTACCTCTGCCCAAAGTATAAGGACCATACTCAGAGGAGGAAGAAAGTTTTATGATCTTTCAGGACAAAGCCAGGTCCATCAGTCTCTTTACCAAATGCTGTTTGTTAATTCCACTCCCTTCAGAAAAATCTGATCATTAATCACTTTGCAGACCCTATTTTTATATCAGATAAGGACTGCAGAAACCAGCAAGTTAGCACTTGACACTGTGATGCCTAAATCCTTTAGAGGATTTTGCTCTCACACCTGCCCCTAAGGCCATTCATAAAATCTTTCCTACTTACCTTTAATTTCTGCACAAGATGTTTGTTCATGTAACAGATTTAATTACCCAGTTAAAGACAAATCTCCCCTCCCACTCTGCATAACGAAGGGTAGAGAGATATAGCCATGTGCTGCAGGCAGGAGTGCTGTCTGGGAGAGCTGCCTGTAGCCTGAGACCTTGATGCTGCCTGAGCATATGCACCTTCCCAGGGGCTTCAACAGCCTCAGGCTCAAGCATGACCCTCACCAGGTAACTAATTGTGCATTCTTATTTTATTTGGAGGAAAGGTAGAAATTGCATCACTTCAGCTCACTTAATTTTGAAGCCAATAAAACCACTGGAAATGGCATAGGAAGAGAAGGGAGAATGCTGGTTTAAAATATTTTTATTAAAGAAATCCATGGCATTACTAACTTTTAAGCTTTTATTCCAATGCCAGATATTCTTATTAAATTATTAGGACCTTAATTTTTACCAAGACACCACATGAGCAATTGCTTCCCAGTTTGATTGAGGTAAGACTTGTGATTATTGTTGTGCACTTAAAATAAAAAGTGACTATAGTATTTTTATACTGCATTTACCCTCAGCACATGTGCTTGAGATTTCCAGCTTTCCCTGACATTGCACATCTACTGATGTTGCACATAGGATCCACTCTAAAACTTAAAATTGATTAAAAAAGCATTCTGTGTAAGCAACACCTGCACATCATGCACAGCTTCAAAGCTGATAGTACAGCTTAACACACTGTCCTGTAAACTTTGGGTTTTTTCAAAGCTGTGGTCTTTTTTCAAGAGGACTTTTGCCCATGAGGCTGATTTTTCAGGCTTGTGGTTTTGTGCCGCAGATTATATCACAAGAGAACATTGCCCTCTGGTGTCACAAGCTGCAGCTTTGTGCTTTGGAGGGTTCCCTACACACAGTCTTTTGTACCCCTTTTTTCCCTTCTCCTTATTCTCTGCACAGAGGGCCAGAGTGATAGCTCACAGGCTTAGGTCAGCAAAAGGTATGGAAGTGTGATAGTTCCATTTCTACAAGAAAATGTTTGCAGTTGTGTAATAATTCCCACAAGTGTGAAATTAATCTTTTTACACTACTTCACTGGAAGCCAGAATAAGATCCCTTCAGGTTTGTGATACTATTAAATCTTAGCTGATTCTTCTTTCTGGCTAAGCAATCAAGTAATTTATTCATCATTTTGAACAGGTATATTTTCAGGGGTTTAAGGTGAATATTAGCAAAGTTAGCAGAAGACTGATGCAAAGATGTTACCAACTTCTTAACTGTCAGCAGAATTTTTCTGATCATAATGCAGTTCTCGAGCCTGCACTTGGAAAAAAGGGACGAGCTCTGCCTAATTGCATACAGGCTTGCCCCTGGGCACATGCCGGCATATGGAGACAAAGAAGTGGTAGGAAACAGCCAAATCAAGCGCAAAGAAGCCCAATAGTACCCGCGTGTTGGATGGCAGTTCCAGGAGTGAGTGTTGTTTAAGGAGTTGGGAAAGGGACAAGAATGATGCAGTGGGAATAACACAGAGCTTAGATTTGCCTGGCTAGCCTTGCAGGCTCAGACCGCTAGCACAAAGCGGAATAGACAAGGGAGAGGGCCAGGTTATTTTCCATCAACTTTAAAAGCCAAAAATAAATTTTCCACTCTGATATTCCAAATGCTTATTAAAGATGCCATTTTCAAAGGGATAGCTACCAAAATGAACAGATCTTATTGCTAACTAATTAGTCCACGCAAAATGCATAGACATGCGTCTTTCCAAGTGGTGAGTGATGTTTCCAACAGATGATCCCACTGTTTCCATCAGTGACTTGCAGACACTCTGAAAACCACATGGTGCAATGGGTGTGCCCCATTAAAATAGAAACTAGAGGCTGATTGCAGGGGTGGCCAGATGGTGCTGTTTGTAATTGGCTCTCTGTAACTTGCTGGATGTTGTCTAATTATTACTTACCTTTCGCTCACTATTTACTGACACAGTGGGATCCTACATCTAGCTTTAGCCTGTTAACAATCAATGGTCTAGGCTCGATTGTCTGTGACCCCTTACGAATAATGGAAACATCCCCAGGGATTATTTTTTCTCCTCTTCATGTAGATATTGAAGGGAAGTGCCCCCGCTCCTTCCATTAACTAGAGATAATTATCTAAGACCAGACACATTCAGTTGTATATGCAGATTTCTATCTGTCCTCTGGACCTTTCCCTAGATGCACCAGGACAGTCGTTGAGCCAGGCTCTCCATTAGCTCACAGTCACTGAGTTAAAGCCTTGTTGATTTTATTCGCAGCCATTTATAGGGCTGTTACCTTTTGCATTTTTAATAAAACAAAATAACTCACTTTTCTGCCATTACAAGAAAATATAAATTGCTTTCTTGAAGAACTGAGGGCTGGCATTACTTTGTGTACCTCCTCATTCCTAAATGGCTTTTACAGAGGTCTTCCCATGCAGTACTATTGAAAAACAGAAAATAGAAGGCTGAAATTAGACAGAAGCCTTGCATTAGGCATGTGAGAAATTAAAGTCACTACAAAGATTAAATTTGAGAAGAACTTCAAGCTAGATTTCATGGAAAAAGAGTACAAACTTTAAAAAAAAAAGACATTTTCCTTTTTCTAGAGAAAATAAAATGTACGTATCAGAAAGAGAACAAGTTCTGAAAAAAATTCTTAAGGCATTAAAGGAGGGAATAGATAACTAAAGAAAAATTGCTAGTGAAGAGAGAATGCAGTTTGCAAGCACTATTCTATGAAGAAGTTTTTTTTAAAAATATAGCAATAAGCATGTAGTAAATCTGTATTTTGTTGAGTTTTTAATGTCCTTCTTGATGCCTGCTTACACTTCTCCTTGTGCAATGCTAGCATGGGCTTTTGGTGGATTTATACCAGACCGAATTAAGGAACTGATCAGCCCGAGTATTATCTTTGCTTTCTAAGTTACTTCTCAGCTGGATCAGTTTGGAGGGTTTGGCAGCAATGAAGCTAAAATGCGTCAGGCAATAATACTTCAGTCTGGGTGTGAAATTCAACATTAAGCTGAAATTTAGATTTTGTAGAGTCATCACATAAACAAATATAGCATTGAAAGATATTCTCCAGAGCAAATTGTTGAACAGACAGAGAGCAGACTGGAAAAGGTGGAGCAATCTCACCGAAATCCATGACTACACACCCACACCAGGGACCAGACACTTATTCTGCCCTTAAGATTTATTTGCAGTAATGCACGTGATACATGTTTTTTTCTGGTAGGTAACATTTTTCTGATTTATTTTTTTTTCCCCAAAAACAAATATTTCGACAATAAATTGACTCGCGATAGGCTGACAGCTGTGGTAGCAAATTATCTGGAAGGTGGTGATTTGTCCTATATGTTAGAGACCCAAAACTTTCCTACACTTCAGTTTTTCTTGCCACCTACTCCATTACTTTTACTTATTTTTTAGGATTTCCTATAAATCTAGTAAGATTGCTACCTGTTACTCCTGAAAATCTGCTGAGCTGCCTTTTTGATGTCACTGACAAGTGTTCCTACCTATCACTACACTACTGTTGATGGAGTAGTGGTCTTCAGCAAGTGATTCAAATGCTTGCCATACTTCTCTCCAAGCATGCAGTTAGAAAACATGATTGATATTACATTTAATAGAAAGGCTTCTCCTTAGCTCCCACATAGTTCTCTCCAGGGACTGGTTAGTCAGTTTTTGCAAATTACTTCCGAGAGCTACAGTTCTGCTGGCTGAAGACAGCTCTGGAGCCACTGCAAGCTGTTATATGAGGCAAGTTGCAGCCAAATTGACTTTCCTTTTCTTCCCTTCACTTACTTACCCGATTATAAATGTCTCTACAGGCAGATCACACATGCCCAAGAATAGGCACACATAGGAAGAATGTCTGCAGAAGAAAGTAGTCTGCTTCATGGACAGTAACACAGCAAGGTTGATCCAGGCCCTGGCTTCAGAGGTGAAATGTAGGATCAGTCCACAAGACATCAGCGCCAGCTGCATCTCATTGCATCCATTGTGGGCACACATCAGCATCTGAACTTCATGCACACCTGATACAAAGATCTTAGAGGCATAGAATGTTTCCTACATGTTGATGTAGAAAGTGGCACAGTGGAGTGTGAGCAATGGTAAGGCAGCACTGTCATGGGTACAACAATCGGTAGAGACAATTAGATAAGTAATTACTTTGCAGAAAACCTTCTTTGCCAGCATGGCTTTCAATGCAAGTATTGACTGGATTAATTTAATTACAGAGTTGCAGAAGCAGCCTTATGGTTATTTTTAATTGTCGAGTTGTTTCAGTGTTCATAAGGTTTTGTTTATGTTAGACAATAGGTACCACAGGGATCAAGAGTCTCTGGGACACTCAGAACTAAACTTTAGCCATTTATTTGCATCCAGAGGCAGTATACCCACCCTAACCCCATACAGCCATGCTAACTAGACGCCAGGAAGCTGTGGTTTTTTCGCCTTGGGTTTCACTGCTCCTTTTGGAGCCTCCTTTGTAGGCAGTTGCACTGAGCAGATAAACCCTGTAACTCCCTGAGTACATCCCATTTCCTGAGACCTCTCCTGCCTTTCTGTCAGCTGGTGAAAGGAGACGAGGTGATGCCCGAGCTTACTGGAAGTTCTCTCCAGGCTATGGAAAGCGGTAGGTGCAAATCTCAACATAAACTGGTATAACTCCATTATTTTCAGTGGAGATGCACTGGTATATGTAAGATGCAGATCCAGTTGACTTCCAAAAAAGTTGACCATATTACCCTTTTGTATCTGTTTGATGATCACTGTTGTTAGTTACTGTTACCAACACAGAGTCTATTCTTCAGCTTAAATCTCTCTACTGAACTGAGGCAGTCTACTATACCCTTTACCAGAGCAGTGATTTCAAGTGTAGATCTATAAACAGAAATGTAGGAGCTGACAGCAGCCTGCCTTTTGGGAAAACCTGGTTTTCATCTCTTGCCTTTAGAGCAATAGCTTTTAGAGAATTTGGATTTTTTTAAAATGTTGCAATACTATTTAATGGGGAAAAAGCAACACATAATCAATCTATACATTCATCTTAATATTCCAATGATACTTTTGTCTCCTGGTAACATTGCTAGTGATTCGTTATCATGAAACAAAGGAAGAGTGAAGCTATTTCACTGGCTTTGAAACACTATGAAATCAAATGAGGGTTACAGTGCGTTTGCAAAAATGCACTGCTGGTTGCAATTCTCCCCATGTTCAGCAAATCATAAAATAACACTATATCAGATTTCTAGTACTGAAAAACAGGAAAGCAATCCAAAGACAGTGGCCTTTTGGCAGTGCCTAGCAGAAAGGTGAAAGTACTGAAACACAGGACTTCCTTTTTTTCCTTCTCTCCTGGTATTCAGATGTTCATAAAGAGTCAACATAACAATTTTCCAGAGAGTAGATCAATGGAAACATAGAAATTAATTGTTGCAGTCACCTCATTACTTGACTGTCAGTGTTAATAGATGTTTAGCACTGCGATAAGAGCAGCAGTGACATATTTTATCATTGCAGATAAGTGCTCTTGAAGTGACAGCTCACCACAAGCGGCTGTACCAGGCACCAAGCACAAGCGATACAGCTCAGAAGGACTCTGCCTGCGTCTGGGGACAGAAGGAGGGACCAGAGCACCACAGCTACCTGCTGCTGGCTCACATGAGCAGCTTACTCATGGCAGACCTGTCTCACGTGAACAGTACAGAGCAATCACAGAGAACAATAAATCAAAGTCCATATAAAGTATAGTGTAAAAGCGGTAAAACATTTAGAAGGACATACTCTTTGCCATTTCTTTCCTGAGGACTCTTATGAATACAACTTCATCATCATCCTGTGGCACCACCAAGCATAAAGATAGCCCTGCATCTGCAGAGCTGTTCAAAGGCAGTACTTCTGAGAAATGTGTCAACTAGTCTAGAAACATCCACCAAAAGTCTCAGCATCAAGTTTGAAGAACAGAACTATCTGTTTGTTAGGTATCAGAGTGATACGAATACCATCCTTCCATAACTTTGGTAGCTTCTTCCTCGGACTTCTCAACCATACCTATTTTGAAAATAGGCTGAGCTAGAAAAAAAAAGGTCTATGTGAATCCAGTCCTGAACAGAACATCTGTCTTGATAAGCCTGAGGATACAGCTCTGCAGGTCAGAGGCTAGACATTGGGGAGCCACAAAGTTCTAGTGGAAGCTGGGAGAGCATTCTTCAGAGTCCATGCCCTAAGAACAGAGATGGGCATGCTCAGAAAAAGTACATCTAATTCCATCTTATCTAAACAAAAGACAGATCAGAGGAGTGTGTAATGGTGGTGGTTGTTGTTGGTTTGTTGGTATTTTTTCTATGAGAGGTGCATAGTAGAAATGATCTGATAATACAAGACAATCTGTTTTGCTCTGCATCCTTTTTTGCTAAAATTCAAGTAATGCTTCAGAAGCAGAGGCCAGGCTCAGCACACAAACCATAACTGTTATAAACTCATAACTGTCAGAGTTTTTCTATACCAGATGAAACATTTTACTGATGTTTGCCAAAGTGGCATTGGTTTAATGGCTGTTAAGTTGTCACCCAGATACAAAAAGTCTTTGATCTGGGGTTTCCAATGCTGAAGCTCTGTATGCTGAAGCAAGTTTCTTTAGTTTGTTTCTATAGATTTTGTTAGGCAGACCTCGCTTTCCCCCTTTCCTGTGCCTACAACACTCAAAACATCAGTTGAAAAGGAATTTTGAGTGTCTGTAATTCACTGCAGAAACTTTTCAGGCTGCAGAGGAGATAGATGAGACACTAACACTGACAATATCAACAAAATAAATCCTTCAGCACCAATAAATTATATCAGTGCATGTTTGTTGAGTTTGGTTCTTTCTTCACCTGTCCAAACTGATGGCAACTTATCAAGGCAATGCTACATAGGTTTGATAGTATACTTACTTGCTGACAAATTTGTAAAGCCACATGAAAATTTAAGCTCATAGAAGAAGCTTATAAGAAGAGACAACCAACATGTTGTCTCTTTCTTTGCTATGTCAGGTGAAAACTACACAATGTGCAGGGACAACCTTTGCTCTGGAATTGCATACATCACTTCTAATGCTCTCAGAGCAGTATCCATGCACCTATACATTTCTTGGTTACTGTCTATGCTCTTCATCCTGGTTTCCACCCTAGCAGGTAAAGCAAGGCTTTAAAAGGGCAGCACAATCCTTTCAGTTCATTGGAACCAGACAAGCCACCAAGAGGCTGTGATGCAGAAGGGACCTTATGCCCAAAACTGCCCAAGTTTTATTTCTCTGAGGGGAACAGAGCTGGCATGATGTCTGTAGTCTCTGATGAACGTTAGCAATGTAAAGTACGTTAGTACCTTATGCCTTTGGAGGCTCCATTTGCAGATTTTCATGCTTGGGCTGTATGCAGCCAGGATTCTGCTATAGCTAAACTTTCACATAGTTCAGCTCTGCCTCCTGTGGTAAAACACCCTTCTGTCTGTCAGCAATTAAACTGCTGGACAAGAGAGATAGAAAGAACTATGTCTGGTGCTCTCAGTACTGGTGGATGTGACAGTGTAAACTTACAAATATCTTCCTTATCTGATGCAGTCATGGGCACTGAAATTTGTCAAATATGCCATGGCTTTCCACTTGGAAGAATGTTACACCAGAAAACATTGTCTAAATAGCAGTAAAAATGAACTATAATCATGCACTACCAAGTGAATGGTCAGTAGACTGATGACTTTATCAAAGTCATCATGTATATCAAAGCCCATGATGTAGATCATATCTTTCAGAGGAGGGATAGTGTGGGACAACCAGGACTAGTAATTCTGGTTTGCAGCTTGGGCAGTGTTTGTCCCTTCCCACACCTCAGCTCATAGAAAGGAGTAATTTATTCTATGCCAACACCAAAATTTGAGGTCTATAATTATATAATTAGAAACTCAGAAACTGACTCCCCATAGTGCATTGTTTGCTTTAATTTGAGGAGTCCCTAGAGGTAAATCCCCAGTGCAAAAGGTCTTCTACCAGCAAACGTAGTAGTGAAATTCTCTGTATCACAGGTTTCAGAAATGGAGTAAAGAAATTAAATCATAGCAGCAGTGAATTTGGGGTGACAGGGAGGTATCTGATTCATTACTTGCCTTTCTGTTTGCTACTTGTTTATATCACATCATATCAATCATGTTGTGTCAAGGGTCCTGGGAGTGAACAGAAAGACTCCTCTTCAGTAGGTCTTTAGATTGGCAAATAAAGAAAAACACATAACACTGAAAATCTGGGAATATGTATTTACCAGAATCTGTTTTAAAATTCGGATATGCTCTTCAGTACCTCTCCTCCTCCAACACCCCTCACCCCACCCCCGACCTTTGTTCTTTATCTTTATTATTACATCGTTACATCTAATACATTTTTCCTGATTTACTGGATTGGTCTATATTTTTCATGATTCTTGTAAGGTACTCTAAGGTACTCAGTTTTGAGGATGATGTCTTAGCTCGGTTTTTTGGGGGTTGTTTGTTGGAGTTTTTTTGCTATTGGTGACCCTTTAGATATTTTATGCTTTTACTGTCCTTGAAAAGAAATTCTCCTGAGTGTTTCTAAATACTGTGTATTCCACTTTTCATTGCATAAAAATTGGTGGTTATTAGCATTCCAGAGGCAACATGTCTACCAAGATGACTGCAATAAAGATAAATTATCTGGTTTACGCTGCACAAGTTCTCTTCTTTATATAAACATACACATCCATGGGACTATCTAAGTTCATTACAATACATTATAATAAATAGTGGGTAATGCTCATCATCCTAGCATCAGATAGCTACATAATCAACTTATTTACATTAAAAATTCATTGGAATTTTTTTATTATTATTTTTAACTGTATCCAGGCTGAATAAAAATAAACTATAATTACTAAAGGATTCTGAATACAAATTTTCCTGGCCAGTAATTTCCAGTGCACTAAACAACATCATTTCCATTAATTTCAGAGGTGAACAGTTTTGATGAATACTGTGGGATTTGTAAATACAAACTAGACACAAATAACAAGGGCCTAATGGGCAAAAAAAAAATGAACCGCTAAGGGCAGGTGCTTTCAGGAAAAAATTATGAAATTATGTTACCAGGGATCTTATCCTTAACACCCACTAACACACCTCAGTATTTATATTTAGTCAAAACCATTAAATTTAACAGAAATTTTCACCCCACTCCATACTACTCAATAAGACTGAAGATGAGGAAGATGACTGTCAGCTTTGTGCTCCATCACTCCCTGTGCTGCCAGCTTCCCTCTGGTGCGACAGCCTCAGGGGGCTGTGCTGTCTGCAGGGGCTCCCCACAGGAGGGCCATGCTGGGTGCATTGCCTTGCCCAGGTACGCTTTCAGCATGGGAAAGAGAAATCAGCAGGTACTTAAGGCACAGAAGAATCTGTTTTCCAGATAGGACAACACATAGACTTTTACTCCTCCGTGTGTGCACAAAGTTTCTTAATAAGCTGGCTCAAAGATGCCACACTGAATCTGGGTTGCGGTAATTAATCAATTGTGTCTAAAGTTGTCTTGTTCATAGAAAATTATTTTTTTGCCAGCTCTGGAGTGTTGTCACTGTGCCAAACAGAGAGATATCTGTTACACAAATATAAACGCATATATATAGCACCCATACAAACCTATATACATAGCATATATACATCTATATATGCTGTGTAGTTATAACTTTGTCCATGTTTCCACTCTTTCTGTGGCCTTGTTCTTGAACCACCTGAGGTTCTGACATGGCTGGGCCTGGCTATACTGAGTGCACTTCCAAGTAGAAGCCAAAAAATCAGAACTTATTTAAAGCATAACCCCTGTCTCTGCTCTGGAGGAAGCAGGGGAGAAAGGAAATGTCTTAAGCTGTCATACAATGTCTCCACATAGATAACGCATAGTTTCAAAACTAGACAAAGGTTTCTAATCACTGGAAAATAAACTTCTGGACTCAATGCTCAATAAAAATAATTATAACAAACAACATAACCTCCTAGACAAATGGATGTTAAAATGAAATTCCTGTCATTTCTAAAGAATTATGCATTGTGGTAAACCATGACAGAATAGAACTGGACATCATGATATGGGTTTGATGAGGAAGGATCCTACTGACCGACATTAACTGAGAGGTACAAGGCTTTGTCAGGAAGGGTGGACAGAGACAACTATTTACCTACACCAAGGGCAACCTCACTTCTATAGATCCACTCCTACTGTAAAAGTATTGTGTTGATATTAATGAAATTGTTTTGCCTCAGGAGGCCTATTTTTTCTTTTCTTAATTTCACTATTACATCGATTTAAATATTATCTCACCGTCCAAACATAACAAAGCCTACAAGGGAATTTTAGATGACAGAGAGCAGGCTAAAGTGATCTTCAATTTTTAATCGCTGTCTTCCCATCCTAAACAAAAAGGATGAAAGTGTCTTCAGCAAGTGAAACATTGCTGTGACATTATAAATTTCCAGATGGTGCTAGCAATAACAGAATGAGTTCATATCTCTGATGTAACTCCCATCAAATGAATAGCACTACACCAGGAATTAATTTGCCCCAGATTTCTAAAAGTCAAATGTAGAAGATTGTAGTAACATCAGTTTTCCACACTCAATTAATAAAAAACATAAAATAGAGAAATTTCTAAGTTTACATAAATTCTTCTTTTAAATTATCTCATCAACAGGCAAAACATTTCAGTTATGCATTTTATATAATTTAAGAGCAGCATATAATTATATAAAATAATTTCAGTGAAAACCAACATATGTTCTTACATATTGTCATCTGATTTAAACAATATTTCCATATATATATAGCTATACTAAACTATATATAGTATTTCCATTTATAATACAGAAAACAAGCCCCTCTAGATAATATAGGACATGAATTTTCTCTTTAGTGACTGGATATTACAGAAGGATAACTCACAAAAATAGAAAAATAATTTAGAAAATATAGAAAATATCCCTGAGTTTCTTATCATTGATATAAAAAAAATTCACAAGAGACTATAAAAAAATAAGAAGTCATGGAGATGAAATATTAACTGGAAGTGATTACCACAAAACCAAGAAAATAGGTCCACGTTATAAGAAAAAGTAGTAACAGTATGGAAATTACACCCTTGAAATGCTAGTAAATACAATACCTTTGGGAACTGTAGCTGACAAAGGAAAGTTTGTTGTTCTTGGTAACGCGTCCAAAACCATTTTCCCTGACAATTTAATGCAGGATATTTTTTTTTTTCTTCCCAACAGATAATACTGCTGGAGAAAATCTAAGATGTATATGTCTGGTACTAAAATATATTTTATTTCCCTACCCTTAAAAAATCCAGTTGGGTAATGCCAGAAACAAGCAGGTGTGGCTGAAAAGACAGTCTTGAAGAAAGCCAGCAGCTGTGCAATATGATCATTATGAATGATGTTTTCAGCAAAGCTCAGGGCTGGTCTAACCCCGCTTTCACATAAATTGTTGGGAATTTCGTACCATTGTTGAAGCCTTTTGAAACGCATGGCTGGAGTTTCTGTAAGAAACGGAAGACAGATATTCCTTGTAAGATTCAAAATTTCTGGTCTGCTTCATGGCAGATGCTACCTCTAAAAACATGATCATTGATGGGATAGTGCATTTCTGTGCTAAAGATAATACAGATGGTATTCATCAGACATACCAGCTGTCTGTAAGCTAGGCAGCTAGTCTACACCCAACATCAGTACATATAGACTCAGTAAAGAGAGACTGAGGCTTCCAATGTAGCTACTGGAAAGCAAGATGCATTCTCAAAAGCAATTAAGTTCAACCTTGGATGTCTAAAATATATAAAATGAGTAACTCTCTAAAGGTTCTCTGTCTCAGCTGTACAATGAGTCTAAGTGACTTTTGACTACTAGACACATTTAGACAACTAGACACATTTGACACAGTCTGAATTAGGCAAGAAGAACTGCACTTTAGTATGTAGTAAGATGGGGTGAAGGGTTTTCAATGAAGGAAGATACTTGCACATAGCTATTTTCTTATCACCCCACATATAGATTTAATCAGCATATTACTCAGGTAATATAGCTTTGAAACTGCTCCAGTTTTCAGACCCATTGTGTTTTATTTGTTACACCCATTTTCATCTGAGATTTCACAATACAGGCCTTGTTGCTTGTCCTCCAGGAGTACCTAGAGGAAAGGTTCACCACGTACCAGGCCCGGTTCATTCATGTTCAAGAATTCTCTGTTCACAAGAATTTGCAACAAAATGTAAAAGTGAAGATAAATACCAAACAGGAAAAAGGCAAGGAATACAAAATACCTCGGAAATAATTCTACCTATTATAGTGAACATCTTAGCCATTATTAGATCTGGAGAAACACCATGCATTGTTTCTGTGGATCAATTCAGTGGGTTTCCCCATGTTTAGACAACTATATGGCAGAAAATGCCAGTGAACATGGAGGAAAACTACAATCGCAGTTGACTAATTCAACTTCACAGGGAAAAATGTGGATTTCTTATTCGTTCTGAAAATAGCTTAATGCAGTTCAGGGAATAAAAGAACCAGATCTATTCTTCATCCTGCTGAATAATATAGTTCCTACAGGACTAGAAAAGAAAACCCCCAACCTACATACAGCTTTTTATCAAGCTTTCAATTTTCATTCAGGTTTGGGTTTTGGGTTTGGGTTTTTTTTGATGGTGGTGGTGGTGGTGGTTTTAGTATTATTTAATTAATTAATTAATTTCGGGTTAACCTAAGTCTTAAAGGTATAATTTTAAAATACTATGAGACAGATTGACATGGAAGGACGGATTGAGCTATTGTCAATATCTTTATTAGAGTAGGTTCCAGACAGTTTTACACAGTTCTGAGTTCTTATTTCAAACTTGACCTCTAAATCTTTCCAGGTATGCTTACTATGCATACGTAGGTATGCTAGGTATACTTAGTATCTAGTATGCCAGATTTTGAAAGCTGGCAGACAAGCACTGTCCTAACACCAGTCATGGATGAAGGCATTTTGTAGTATGTCTACATACAGAGTTCTCAGGATTGCACAGCAAGGAGGGGATTATTAAAATTAATGGAATTGATATTTGTACATTGGAAAAAAATAATTGTTTACTTCATGAAGTGCTGCGAATTATGAGTGACTTGAATATCATATTAGTGAACATCTATAATATACTGGATAATTTTGCAATTACAATTTCTGATGACATTATTAAAGCTAGGTCACTTATTGCACTAATCTCATCTGTTGTGCCTCCTGGTATAATTACATTAGTTACTAAGTACAGTGTTTTTTAAAGAAATTATGCCTGCTATTAAATATTTCAACCTTACCTATAATGAGATCAGCATTAACAAGCTGTTTTCAGTACTGTAGGAAGATCTGATCAACAATGAATTAGAGCATTGAAGAGATAAGTTACAACTTTAATTTATTTTCAACTGTTCTTCATTTTTATCTTGTGAAAGTTAACAAAGTGCTTGTTTGATAAAAAAAAAAAAAAA